>CAUYPO010004813.1:0-59069 GCA_963574435.1 Cheirogaleus major
TATGTTTATGGCAGCACAATTCACTATTGCACAGTCATGGAAACAACCCAAGTGCCCGTCAATTCATGAGCGGATAACTAAAATGTGGTATATTCTCACAATGTAATATTACTCAATTCTAAGAAACGACAGCGAGCTAACACCGTTTATGCTATCCTGGATTAAGCTGAAGCCTGTTATCCAAAGTGAGGCGACACAAGATACGGAAAATGGGCTCCACATCTACTTGCCATCAAATTGGTACTGACTGTTTAAAACTATGGTGTTCAAATGTGGTAGTGTTCACCAGGGTTTCGGGAGGGGGGGTAAGACCCACATCATAGGGATGTGGAGAGCATTGTGGGGGGGAAGGGCATACCTCTAACCCTTCTTAGGGAAAGGCAAAGATATACAATGTATCCAAAGTGTAAAAAAAAAAAATCTTTTGTTGGATGGAGGGCACGCGGTGGGGGGGGAGTGGGGGAGGAAGTGTAGAGTTACATAATGTGTGCCGTGCGCCACCTGGGGATTGGACTCGCTTGAAGCTCTGGAATGTGGGGGGGAGGGGTTTTAAGGGCAATGTATGTAACCCTAACAATATTTGTACCCCCATTATTTGATGAAATAAAAGGGAAAAAAATAATTACCCTTTCTGTTGATGGATTCACCCATCATTTCTTCATGGACTCCATAAACATTTTCTTCTGCATTCACTATACCCTAATAACTGTGCTAGAATCTAGAGTTTCAAAAATGAAGCCTACGGGGTCCCATGAGAGGTAACCCCTAACCCTGTCCCTAATCATTATCCTAACCTTGACTCACTCAGGTATGCAAACCCATAAATTACAATGCACTGGGGCAGAGGCTAAGATCTCAGCATGAATTTTTTGACTTGGTGCCCTTAATTCCTCATCCTTGACATTCACTAGCTTTCTATCTATTTCTACCCTTCTACACTCAATGAATGTCCATCCAAAAAAATGTCTTAAACCACTAGTTTGTGACAGATAGTGTTTTAAACTCTGGGGAAATACCAGTGAGCAAAACAGACAAAAATCTCTATCCATGAATCTTATACTTTAATGGGGGGTTGGTGAAAGACAGACTATATATAAACAAATTAATATGTTACAAGGTTGTAAGTATTAATGCTAAGGGATAATAGAGCACAATAAGAGACTGGTGGATGTGGGTTACATTATAAATAGGGATATGAGGGTGGATCCCACTGAGAATGTTAGATGTGAGCAAAGAGTTGAAGGAGCTATGGGAGGTATCTCTGATGATATCTAGGTAGAGAATATAAGTTGTCCAGGCAGAGAAGCCAGCTAAGGCCAAGGTCCTGAGGAAGGAGAAGTCTGATATTTTCCAGGATGGGAAGTGTATTTTGAGCAACAAGAGTAGCCAAGGGAGAGTACTAGGAGACAAGTTCTGAGGGGCGATAGAGTGCCCGGATCATGCAAGGCCTTGGAGGCTACTGTGGAGACTTTTACTCTTTTACCTCAGAGTGAGTTGGGGGCCTATGGGAGGTTTTGGCCTGAGCAACTGGACAATGGCCCATTGGGGCAGGGGTAAGGAAGATCAGAATTTCAATTTGGAGCCTGCTAAGTTCAAAATGTCTCCTAGAAGTCCCAGGGGACATGCCAGGTAATCAGCTGGATAGATAAGCCTGGAATTCATAAGAGTCCACAATGGAGATGAAAATGCATCGGTATATATTAAAAGCCACGGGTTCATCGAGGGCTAAGTATAGACAGAGAAGACTTTCAGCTCCAACCATTTCTCTCACAAGCATCATGAAGGGAAAATAGCTGCATTCCTACTTCAAATCTAGAGACAGATCTAGCAATAAGGCAGGGGTGCAATGAAAAAGCACTGAGTTTATGGTAACAAAAGCTGGTCTCAGGGATTGAATTATTTTTTTATTTCAGAATATTATGGGGGTACAAACATTTTGGTTACATATAATGCCTTTGCCTTGCCCACCACAATGTGATACCACTTAACTCCAGTAAGAATGGCCTTTATCAAAAAGTCCCAAAACAACAAATGGTGACGTGGATGTGGAGAGATAGGAACACTCATATACTGCTGGAGGGACTGAACTCTTGCATCCAAAGCAAGTCCCTTCAACTCTCTGGGTCTCAGTTTATTTATCTATAAAAATGGCCATAGTGTAACACCTGCCCTGCCAACCTCACATACTAGTGGAAGACTTGAATAAGACGGTGGATGGTAAAATGTTTTATAAACTCAAAAGCATTGCTCAGAAACAGAATATCACATTACCTAAGATATCCAGGCTACAGAGCAAGCACCCATCTTTGCTTATGAGGCTGTGTCCTTGGGTCACTTGAGGCAGCGCCCCTTCCCCCAAAGGCTGTCCCTCAGTGTCTGCAAGGGCTCAGATGACCTTTGTTCTACCAAAGAACTTGGAGTATGCTCAAGGATTCCTGTGAGGTTAATCAGGGAGAATGCAGCCTATCAGCTATCTGTTCTCTCCTGCCACTTCCTTTTTTTCCTATCATCTGGAGGCAGCACTCAAGAAAAGACAGAGTGGGAAGATGACTCACTGCCAAACCGGAGGACCTGCACTGGAGTAAATTAGGGCTAATGCCAGCAGAAATGAAGGAAGCACCATTTCCCTCATTTATAAACAAGAACCCTGTGGCTCAGAGAGCTGAAGTGACTTGCTTGTGGTCATGAAGCAGGTAAATGGCAAAGCCTTAAGGTTTGCCTGCCATTTCTGGATAACATCCTCACAATTTTTGCACACAGGGAACACCTCATGGCCTTTAATTTGGGCAACAGCTAGCCACTGGTATCTCTGAGCATTTGCCAGAAAATACATATGAATCCGCAGGCCACTTATTAACTGGCAAGCAATAGTAAGGATTTTGTCTTAGAAAACATATTGTTAAGTCTACACACCAGAGTTTCATCTTTTTTGGATGTTGAGTGGGAGTAGGTTGGGTTGGAGGTGACGGGTAGCATGGCTATCCAACCCACAGAACGAAGCTTCAGAGATGAGATGTTGCCTATCTTTCAACCAGAGACCAACAGAAATAACTGCCTTCAGGGCCAAGATGTCATACCGAGATTTCAGATGAAAGCACAGGCCAGGAAGTGGCTTCTGAAGCAATAGAAAGTCTATAAAGACAGCTTGCAGCCTTTCCTGTGTATGTGTATGTGTGTGCATGTGTGTGCACATTCTGACTCCAACCCCTCCCCTCCCAATTCTTAATACAATAGCCTGAGTAATCTTGGAAAAACTCATCTGCTCAAAACTCTACCATGGCTCCCATCTCATGAAAGTAAAAGCCCGGGTCTTCCAAGGCTCTCTAAGGTCTTCCCTAGCTAGCCCTACTCCATGATTTCTCTAACCTAATCTCCTACTGCTCTCCTCTCTCTCACTCCCACAGTCTCCTCTAGGCTGTTTACCAAATAATCTAGGCACGCCTCTGCCCCAGGGCCTTTGCATTTGTTGTTACTTCTGCTTGGAATACTTTTCCCCAAATAGATACAATATGTGTTCTCTGGTTTCCCTGCAGGCTCTGCTAAAGGCCACATTATTTGTGTGGCCTTCCCTAGCCATCCTACAAAAAAGAGCACCTCCCCCCACTAACCCTCCCTGTCTCCCTGACAGGATTTACTTGTCTCTATTAGAATTTATCAAGAGCATGCTATCCAGTGTTCTTGCTTGTTTCTTTTCTCTCCCTCTAACAGGATGTAAACTCCCTGAGGACAGGTATGTCTGCCTGTTTTTGTTCATGGTTTTATCCTGAGTGCCCAGAACAGTGCATGGCCCATAGTAGGGATGCAATATAGATTTGTTGAATGAAAGTTAGGAAAATGACCAAAGAAAATACTTATATTATCTTTCAGAAAAGTCAAAAAGTAATTAACAGTGAGAAACTGACATCTCAGAAATGAATCTGATAAGCACTAAAAGCAATTAACTGACAAAGCAAAGATTACTTGGTGAGTGTCCATGCATTTCTAATTCAGATGACATGTCTGGAAATGACAACAAGTTACAGGATAAACTAAACTGAATTCTATGAAGCTCCTATCTAAGGTGCAGAAGCCCTGACAGCCAATGTTCTAAACTCAATGTTCTAAACTCAGCCAATAGGAGAGTTGAGAAATTCAGCCAGAGGTTTTTAAGAAGAGTCTCCTTAGTGTGAAGGCCTAGGTCTCTAACAGAGAGGTAATATTATCTTCTTCCTCAAAATGTGGCCAAAGCCTAGAAGCTTAAGCGTCCCCTGGCAGTACCTTAGAAGTGCGGAATCTCATAAAGGTCTGCATTTTAATAGGTTGCCCAGGTGATCCATCTACACGTGGAAGATTGGAGAAGCCCTGGCATAGAGTACAGTATTTCAGAGCTCTCACTTGGGATCCAAACGCTGTTCCTCTACAGCACCTGCTGTGAGACTTTACACAGGTCATGAACACTCCTTGAGCCTCAGTTCCACCATCTGTAAAATGGTGATCATAATGGCACCTAAGTCATAAGCAAATAAACTACAACAATAAATATAATGATGGTTAACATTTATGATGTATATGTTAAGCAATGTTCTAAGTACTTTATAAGTATTAACTTATTTAGCTCTCACCATAAATCTGTAAAGTCTGTGCCATTATTATTCTCATGTTATACATAAGGAAAGGGAGACTAGTATAGGTTTAGTAACTTAGCCAAACAACTTAGTGACAAATAAATTAGGTCTTTCATATTCACTTTATAGAAGGGCTGTTCATTTGATCAAATCATTTGGTATAATAAGTGTTTAATTAGTAAACTGAAGTCATTGAAAATATAATTGGGCCAGGCGCAGTGTCTCATGCCCATAATCAAAGCACTTTGGGAGGTTGAGGTGGGAGGATCACTTGAGGCCAGGAGTTTGACACCAGCCTGGGCAACACATAGTAAGATCCCCACCTCTACAAAAAGAAAATTTAAAAATTAGCTGGATGCGGTGGTACATGCCCATAGTTCTAGCTACTTGGGAGGCTGAGCCAGGAGGTTTGCTTGAGCCTGGGAATTAGAAGTTGCAGTGAGCCATGATAGCACCACTGTACTCCAGCCTCGGTGACAGAGGGAGACCCTGTCCCCTGTTTCAAAGAAAAAAAAAGAGAAAAAGAAAAGTAAAAGAAAATACAATTGAATTGGCATGTGATATTTCAGGAATGAGATTATCATATAGCATGAAAGCATGAGGTTTGTAGGACACACACATATATATGAACACACAGAAACATCACCCCCCCACACACACATATAAAATTAGCTAAAGAAGGCAATGTGTGTCTTGCCTAATTTGGGTGGTTGTTATAAGATGAGATTCGAAAACTTTTCTGTAAAGAGCCAGAGAGTAAATATGTTCAGTTTTGCAAGCCAGATGGTCTCTGTGGCAACTACTCATCTCTGCAGTTATGGCATGAAAGCAGCCATAAATAATATGTAAGCCAATGGGGATGGCTGTATTCCAATAAAACTTTATTTATAACAATAGGAGGTTGGCTAGATTTGGCTGGTGGGCCATAACTTGCTGACCCTTGTTATGAGGATTAAAGAGTGCCTATTAAATGGGATATAGTGCACCCTTGAACAACACAGGGGTTAGGGGCAGCAGTCCCCATGCGGTTGAAAATATGTGTATAACTTTTGACTCCCTGAACCTTAACTACTAATAGAAGCCTTACTGATAACATAGTCAATTAATGTTCCGGCAAGTGTTAACAGCTCTCGGCCAGCTCTACGTCGTAAAGTATTAACAGCTCTCACAACAGCTCTTGACCAGAGAAATAACCGGGCAGCACGTGGAGAGTGGAGAACAGCCTTTATTCTGTCAGCATGCTCCGCTGACTTCTGATCTTCTGACCCCCGTCCCCGGTCTCCTCCTGCTTTTATACCTTTGGTAGGACTCAAAAAGCGTCCAATCAGCAACAAGCGTTAACAGCCAATCAGCAACAAGTGTTAACTTCCAATCAGCAACGAGCTATAACATCCAATCAGGAACAAGCTATAACTTCCAATCAGGAACAGTGGGATTCAAAAAGAACCCAATCAGGATCTCGCAAGCAGCGCAACCGGAGGACTGGAGCAAGCGGTCAAGCATAGAGCGCGGGCCCAGACCGGCACACGAGGCCCGGCCCCAGCGGCGTGCACCCGCGCACCCGCACACCCGCACACCCGCCCCGCCGCCGCCTCCACCCGGCTCCGCACAGCACCGGCCTGCAGGGATGCGGAGCTGCAGGAGGCGGTGAGGGGCCGTGTCCCAGCGCCTGATGGTTTTCCCCATCATTAACACATATTTTTTGTGTTATTAATATATGTATTACAGACTGGATTCTTACAGTAAAGTAAGCTGGAGTAAAGAAAATGTTACTAAGAAAATTATAAGGAAGAGAAAATATATTTACTATTAATTAAGTGGAAGTGGATCATCATAAAGGTCTTCGTCCTGGTTGTTTTACTTTGAGTAGGCTGAGAAGGAAGAGGAAGGGTTGGTCTTGCTGCCTCAGGGGTGGCAGAGGATGAAGAAAATTCACATGTAAGTGTACTTGCTCATTTCAAACCTCTGTTGTTCAAGTATCAGCTGTACTATATATCCATTAAAAAGAACAAGATACAGGTATGAGGATGGAAAGCCACCCAAGACATACTGTGAAGTAAAAAAAGGCAAGTGAAAAACTTTTTGTATTGGGTGCTGTCTTTTTTACAATGAAATAAACTATAAATACATATATATGTGTGTGTATATATATATATACACACACACACACACACATACACACACAGAATAAGGTCTACAGGAAATAGGCACTAAATGGTTAATAGAGATAACTATCTCCAGTAGTGTGGGATTATGGAGGAAAGTCACTGTCTATATCATATGTTTCTATAGTTCTGATGTGTTTTTTTTAAGGAGCAAGCACATATGTATAATCAGAAAATAATATAGCTCTTTAAAATAGTTTGTATGTGTTTTGAAAGCTGTAAAGACTTCTGTAAGTGCTACAATCATTGTTATTGCACAGTTTGAAGAAAACGAGTGTTCTGTTGATGTAAGCCATTTTTCACTCTCATTTAATGCTAAACTTTGTTAGGTCAGGGACTGCATGTCCCTTCTTTCCTTGTATCCTCAGCACACACACATACAGATATACATATGCACACAGCCATGGACACACACACACACACACACACACACAGAGTATTGAATAGGTGGCTCAGAAATGTGTACATAGTATGGACTTACTTATTTGGGTCATAAAGGATCTCTAGATTAGTGCTGAGCAGTGAAATTTGATTTTGCACACCATTGGTTGTTTATTAGAAATGTCAGATTGTACTACAAAGGTCTTTGCTGTTACCCAAGTTATATTTGTGCCATATCTTATTTAAAAATAACTTTTCAGTAAGTCAGTGTATGTGTGTGTGTGTGTGTGTGTGTGTGTGTGTGTGTGTATACACATATGATATAGATCTATATTGCTGGGGGTAGAAATATACAAGAGATAGGAATGTGTTTATTTCTAAACCAAGGTTGGTCTGTACTCATTTACTTTCAACAACCCACCTGGGATGACAGACTCTTTCCCAGGCTTCTCAGTGACCCATTTTGAAAACTGACATACAATTTGAAGTCCTCCAGCCTTAGGGAGAACTTTTCATTTCCATATTCTGTACCTTCTTCCCAGATAAGAGGACATAGGAGATGCCCTGGATGATATTCCCAGCACAAGATACATTAAGTTCACTGGAAAGAACACTGAACTGGGAGTGAAGAGACCTGGATTTTAATTCTATGTGTCCTTCAGGATGTGTGATATGAGAAAAATTGTCCAACCTCCCTGTGCCTCAGTTTTTCCACCATAAAATAGGGATAACAATAGCCCTATCCTCATAGGGCTGTTGTGCAGATTCAATGTGCTTCCTAGCACATGGTGAGTTGCCAATGAGTGTTAGCCATTATTCTCAGATGCTTGCTTTTTCTGTAGTCCTTTTCAGTTCATAAAGAGCTTTGGTGATGATTTTCTCATTCATCCTCACAATCCTCTGGGAGGTGGTAGTGATACTATTACTCTATCCTCTTATACAAAAGAGGAGACCAATGCTGACTGTGGTTCATTGACAGACCCAAGGCCACAAAGTAAACACACAAGCCCAGTGCCTAAAACCTGGTCTTTTCCCTCATACCCTCTCTGCTCCTTAGATTTAATTCATAGATCTTCCCTGGCTCCCTACCCTTCACTGTTGATAGGGAATCAGGCCCAGTCCTGGTCCTAAAGGAGATAACAATTGAGTTGGAGAGAGAGAATTTTGTAGTGCTGTAGACTCACCTAATTACCACACAGTGAAATAAGTAATATCAGAAGATATGTTCAAGATCCCATGGGAAGCTTGGAAGGGAGAAGAATTATCACAGCCCATCTCAAAGACCTTGCCCAGATAGGCCAGTCTTTGATGCTATGAAATGAAAATGTTTAAAATGTTAAAAATCTTCTCAGGAATATCTCTAGAGGGAAGAAAAAGGCTAAAAAGACAATTTAGCTTCTGGAAAATATTTCTTCCTGCTCTGTATGTGGTCTGCACTATGTTTCCATCACCCTAGTCTTCAAAAGGAAGAAAATTATACTGGTGGGTTTATAACATAGGTCCTATGTGCACTATTAATAGAAGGTCTCAGGGCAAAGGATGAGTACGTGCCAAGAGACAGATGTCCTAGGGGAAAGGGCACTGTGAGCCAGGAAGCCTCAGTGTTAGCTGTGGATCTGCCAAACAGCTCAATGCATGACCATACATGAGTCATTTTCCTCCTCCAGGCCCCAGTGACTCTGTCAAGTGAATCCCTTCAATTTATTGGTCTCAAAGGGCTTTTTCAGCACTAATGTTATAGAGTACCATGATATCCAAGAATATCTCAAATATCTTCTATTTATTAATGGTTCTTTTATCTTTTATATTGCTGAATTGCATCTTAGAGATATTTGGGGGAATATAAAGGTGTTAGAACAGGCACCATTAGTCAATGGGACACTTTCCCATGTTCTCTTTACAAGGCTACTTACCCTTTAGTTTCCTCTTTGTACTTCAGATAAATTAAGGAGGTTAGTCCAGTTTGTCCCCAAACAAGATCACACACAATAATCAAGTTTCATCCTTGCAACTAGCCATATAAAAACACCTCCAGATTAAAATTCAAACTTTGTTATGCATATGGCCCAATGAAGTACACATTTTTGTAAGCATAAACGTATAGAAACCACTCTCTTCTTTTTTCTTTCCCTCCCTCCTTCCTTTCTGTCTTTCCCACTCCCTTACTCCATGCTCATTCACATTTAAGAAGTGATCTGGGCTTCTAGTTAAATGCCACTGACATTCTCAAACAACATATGCTATGATTAATAAAATAATAATGTGTCAAATACACGGCTTCCCAGCTCAAAGGGATGGATTATCAGATATTTTTCCAGCTCTTTCCAAGGGCCATGGTAGCCTCCCTTTTATGGCTGCTCCCAGAGAATCACTCACCTTCACTCTTTGCTCTACACTGTCTTGAACAGGCATCTCTTGCAAGTAGAAAATCTGGTACCAGAGGTTTCCAGGGCCACCAGATCAGATCTCACCAACACAATGGTTCTTAGGTTCTCTCCCCATCCTGGGCCTAGGGCTCAGCTGGGTAAGTAAGGGAGTAGCTATGTGAAAAGAGACTATACATGCATGTTATTTGCTTCCCCTTCCTTCTCCTCAGCCTCTGGTGGTTTCCCCAGCATGATCCTTATAGCTGCTTCCAATAATGAAACAGCCTTCTCCCATATTCTTCAGACCACAAGAGGGAGTCTTAGAACTCCCTACCACACGAACCTTTTCTTTTCTCACTTTATCCTTGTTTATATTCATTTTCCTTTGGATCTTTTTTCCTTTTCATTTTTCTATGTTTTTGGCAATTTGAATTTTCAAGATATTTTTATTTCCAATTCTGCATTGTATGCCCAATTATTGACACCAAGAGCAGCGCTGCTATCATAGCCCACTTTTTTTATTTCAGCATATTATGGGGGTACAAATATTACGGTTACATATATTGCCCATGCCCCCCTCCCCTCAAGGCAGAGCCACAGGCATGACCATCCCCCAAATGTTGCACATCTCACTCATTATATTTGTATAAACCCATCCCCTCTTCCCCCCTCCCACCCACCCAACACCCAATAAATGTTATTCCTATATGTCCATTAGGTGTTGATCTGTTAATACCAATTTGCTGGTGAGTACATATGGTGCTTGTTTTTCCATTCTTGAGATACTTCACTTAGTAGCATGGGTTCCAGCTGTATCCAGGACAATACAAGAGGTGCTATATCACCATTGTTTCCTAAAGCTGAATAGTACTCCATGGTATACATATACCACATTTTATTAATCCACTCATGTATTGATGGGCACCTGGGTTGTTTCCACAACTTTGCAATTGTGAACTGTGCTGCTATAAACATTCGAGTGCAAGTGTCACTTTTGTAGAGTGTCATTTGATCTTTTGGGTAGATGCCCAGTAGTGGAACTGCTGGATCAAATGGTAGATCTACTTGTATCGCTTTAAGGTATCTCCATATTGCTTTCCACAGAGGCTGAACTAATTTGCAGTCCCACCAGCAGTGTAGGAGTGTTCCTATCTCTCCGCATCCACGCCAACATTTATTGTTTGGGGACTTTTTGATAAAGACCATTCTTACTCAAAGCAAGTACTTCAGAATAATCAGAGAATGATACTTTGGATTTCTTAATTTTTATAAAAAAAGGAAGAGATCTATAATGTGCACTAACAGGATGAAAGGGTTATTATAGAGAAAACTTTGGAAACTGCTAAGTGGTCATATTTCTAACGCAAGTTAATAACTTGCTGGAAACCCAAGAGGAAGGCATTTTGTCTTAGCTTTGCCATTAAGCACAAAGCCGGAACTTTCCGTACATGATTTATAACATTCAGAGCTCGGCAGATTTCATTAAAAAGTACTAAATAAAGCCTGATGCCTCCCAAAGTGCTCCATAGGCTGAGATTTGGAGAGGTAAGGGGCGCTCTTTCCAAGGTCAGAGCCTACGCAGAAGGGAGACCAAGAGTTTGAGCAGATTAAAGGAGAAGCACAATTAAAATGCACACGCGTGCACACATACACACGCACAGGTACCTGGTAGGAATAACCTATCTAAATCTCATGCCCTCTGTGACAGATTGTATTTTTCAAAGATGGAAATGCTCTTCCTGCAATGGGCACAGACTCCTCTCCATCAAGGGGTGGGGTCTATTCCTTCCCTCTGCACTGGGTGGCCTGTGACTGCAATGAGCGTGATACTGTGTGACTTCCAGGGATAAGTCCTAAGAGGAATGCAACTTTGGATGGCCCTCTTGGAACCCAGGACCTTGGAATTCTTCCACCAGCCATGTTAAAGCCACTGTAGGTTTTCTGGCCACAGGCTCTATCTGAGGACCTAGATGACAGCCAGCATGGATCCCCATCATCAGGATCAGCCTGTCCATTTCTTTAAAAAAGGCAGCTAGAGTTTTGATAGAAATTGAAGTGAATTATGTGGATAAGTTTGGGAATTATGACCATTTTAAGAATATTAATCCATAACCATTAGATATTTTTCCCCCATTTATTTAGGTCTTCTTTAATTTCTTTTGACAATATTTTATAGTTTTCAATCTAAAGGTCTTGCAATTACTTTGGTAAATTTATCCCTAAGTATTTTATTCTTTTCATACTGTTGTAAATAAAATCATTTTCTTAATTTTATTTTCTCTTTGCTTATTGCAAATATATAGAAATAAAATTAATAGTTTTATATTGATCATGTATCCTGAAACTTTGCCAAATTCATTTATTAGCTCTAATAGATTTTTCGTGGATATTTTTATGTTTTTTTAATATGTAAGATATGCCATCTTATATACAGAAAAGCGATAGTTTTACTTGTCTATTTCCATTCTGGGTATTCCTTTTATTTCTTTTTCTTGCCTAATGGCCCTGGCTAGAACTTTTAGTACAGTGTTGAATAGAAGTAGTGAGAGTAGACTTTCTTATCTCTTTCCTGATCTTAGGGGGAAAACCTTCCAATTTTTTTTACCATTAAGTATGATGTTAGCTGTGGAATTTTCATTGATGTCCTTCATTAAGTTAATGGAGTCCACTTCTATTACTAATTTGTTGAGTATTTTTATAATGAAAGGGTGTCATATTTTGTCAAATACTTTTTCTGTACCTTTTCAATGCTCCAGTCAAACACTCCTGTTAAAATGTAAAGAGGACCATGTTACTCTTGCATAGTGGCATCCAATCTTTCTTAGAGTTAAACCAAAGTCCCCATCATTGCTTTTAAGTGCTAAAATTTTGGTCTCCTCACCCCTCTGATTTCCTCTCATCCCTGTCTTGTCTACTCTCTCTCCTTTCTAACTCTACTGTCTTCCTCACTGTTCTTTGAATATTCTGGGCAAGTGTCTCTCTCTGCCTCTGCTTAGAACTCTCATCCCCTGACAGCCACCTGGCTAAGTCCCTCTCCTCCCTCCAGTCTTTGCTCAATTTTCCCTTTCTCACCAAGGCCTCCTTTGACTTCATTTAAATTTGACCACCTCCTCGACATTTCTAAGCCCTCATATTCTGCCCAATTTTATCAATAACATTTATCTTCTATGTGCTGCACAATTTATTTACTTATTGTATTAATTATCTACTCTCTATTTCCCCAGTAGAATGTAAGCTCCACCAGGGCAGGGATTCCCATCTGTTTTGCTCACTGCGTGTAACCTTGGTCCTTAGAAGAATGCTTGTGACATAGTAGGTGCTCATTTTTTTTGACTGAATGTTCTAGGTAATGGTGTGTTGGTAAATGTTTAACAACCAGCTCTCCAAGAGAAAAAACAAGCCCTGATTTATAGCATTTGTCAATTTTCATGATGCAAATATTCCCACCATGGTTGATTTCAAGATACCAACTAGATGTCACCAAGTGAAGAATTAGGGAGAGATGTGCACAATTGGCTTTCTCAGAACGGCACTGGTCCTGGCCCAAGGATGACATGTAGATTTCATCTCATGTAAAAACTCTGATAGATTGGCATAGTCTGTATAACCACAATGTTGAAAAGGACACTGAAACTTGGCCCAGGCTCAGCAGGACAAAGTGTTCCAAGAATTGGGAATATTGCATAGGTATAGGAAGGGTATTTGTCATTCCATTTTAGAACATTTCTTTAGCAAAGAAAAAATGGGGCATTCTTAAATGTCCTTATTTCTCCAGTTTTCTTTTTCCCCCCTTTTCTAATGTTTTATTTTTTTGTAAGAGCCCTACATTTTAAGCTGCACTATAGACTAGAATTTTTCCTAATGGGAGAAGCATTTATTTGCACAAAAAGTAGTTTCAAAATACTTTCAATTTCCTGGCCAGTGAAATACTCAGGGTATCATGGTCATTGTGGCAGTTTTAGTTGTACAGGGGCTCTTGTAGAAGGTCAAGCATTTATGTCAAGCAACTGTCAAACAACCATGTCCATTTGCTTTGTGAGTTAGAAACTTCTTCAAAAATGGATGATCCTTTTTTTCTTCTGTTTTGATGAGGGGATGCCTGAAGAGCAAAGGAAAGTATATATTGGAGATCTCAGAGTACATGAGAAACCTTCAAAATAACACAATGGAGTCCTGGAATGAAGTCCTGCTGTTTTGGTAAATTAGCTGCCCAGGCAGAAGAGAAAAAATAAATGATGCAGCAGACTACGGGAGTGCTATAAGCCCTCTCCGCGTAGGCGGGAACCCCCTAGGCTGGCAATTCTCGATTAGTGCTTCTAGACCAGCACTATCCAATAGACCTTCATGTGACGCTGGAACATAAAAGAGCTGGGCACTCCTTTATGAGGGCATTGCCACGGGCGGGAGCAGTGAGCGGCAAAGGTGCCGCCCGACGGGTCTGCAGACAGCAAATCACTGATTACTAAGCTGATCGGTGTTCCACGCGTAAAGATGAAAGAGAAGGGAAAAAGAAAGGAGGTGTAGACAGTTTTTAATGTTATAATTTACACCCTTAAAAGAAGATAAGAGATTAAATTTATAGTTCTTTTAAAAAAATACTTTTTTCTTTTATTTTAATATGGGAACTAGGTATAATGTATTTGACTCTATTTGAGGTTAGAGAAGAAAGCTATGTATATAGCCTGGTTGTAGATAAATCCACAGTGGCTCTAAGATCTTTTTTCAACAAATATTTATTCAACAAATATTGCATGAGTAGCTACTCTGTGTGCCATGCACTCTTTTAGGCCCTAAGAAAATGATGGTGAGAACACTGGAGTCCATACTGTTAAAGGGAAAATTTATAGATGGTAAAATCATGCCCCTCTAGGAAATACAAAATGAGAATGGGTCTAAGATTTTATTTAACTGATTTATTAATGAGAGAACCAGTAAGATACCACATCTGGTTCAAAAGATAACTACAAAAACCATATGTTTATAAGCAGTAAGGAATACTGAAATGAATTTCCAAATGGATGCAGAATAGATCCGTCCATAAGGAATAACCGATTGCATCCTACAGAACATAAGTCATTTGCATTTCCAGGGACAAGAATCATTTGCTTTGTTGTCAGTTTTCTACAACTTACAGAGTTATAAACCAGCTCAAAGTCAATGAAAGGCAGGGAAAATTCAGAAGTGGGCTCCGGAAGGACACTCATGAATCTTTTTTCCTCCCATCTCAAAGTCTTTCACGATTTTCTCAAGTAACACTCAACAGATATTTGTTCAATGAATGGATAGTGGATCAGAAACAAAGGAATGGCATATTGCAAGAATAAACGTGCAATCAACGTGTCAAGTGCTGCTAAGAGGACAAGAAAGATGAGAATTGAGAATTGATTTCTGGATTTGGTAACACGGAGGCTTTTCTGGGGGTAGAAAGCCTGATCAGGGTGGGCTCAAGGGCAACTGGAAGCTGAAAAAGTGGAGAGAAGCAGGCCATTCTTTAGTAGTAGTATTACCATAACAGGGAGCAGAGAAATAGGTTTGAGCTACAGAAAAACATGAGATCAAGGAAGGATATTTTAAAGGACAAAACATAATTCAGCATTTAGTGTGATAAAGATAACTTGATAGAGTGGGAACATCAGAGAGGGGCTAATTGTGAGAGGGAAGGTCGTGCGTAGCTGAGGGGGAAGAGGATCCAGTTCAAGTGGGGGATTGTCCGAAGCCAGAGAACGGACAGTTCATCATGTCAGGTTGTTGACTGGGAATTTTCTTCCTGTTTCTGATTTTAAAACAATAACAACAATAAACCTAAGTCTGAAGATTACTTAACAAGAGCCACCAAACATACCCCGCAGAACTTGCTAAGTGGTAGCGAAGTCAACTTTATATGGTGGTCGCCACCCCACCCCCACCTGGGAACTGTGCTGTCCAATATGGTAGCTACCGCCCACCCGCAGCTATTTAAATGAAAATTCATTTAAATTAAATACAACTTAAAGTTTTCAGTTCTTCAATTGCACTACATTTCAAGTGCTCAATGGCCACATCATATTAATGCTATTGCACGGAGTAACACAAACATAGAATTATTTCTAGCATCACATGAAGTTCTATCGGATAGCGCTGGTCTAGAAGCATTGGTGGAGAATTGCCAGAGTAGGGGGTCCCCAGCCTACGTGGAGAGGGCTATAGCAGTCCCGTCCTCTGCTGCATCATTGATTCCGCCTCACCCCCCAGCTGTATGTTTAGGCAAGCTTCAGATCTGTTCCTCTGCCCTGGGCTGATTTGAGAGGAAAAAGAAACCAGAAAGATGGTGGGTGCTGAGAGAATAAGGAAGTAGCAGTGAGAAAGCGAGGAACAGTCCTTCTCTTCCAACCACCCCTCAAATATAGATTGGTGAGCTCTTGATACACATATTGGTATGTGCTGATTCTCTTTTGGCTTTTAATTTTAATTGCATTTTAATTACAAGGGTGAACACGTAAACACATTCTCTTAAGAATTACATTTTTAAGTTTTTCCTTAATCTTCATTATTATTCTCCTTAAAGAAAAAATTAATTTGGGCTTCACTGTGGGCATCAGTGATGAAAGTCATGGAGAAAAACAGAATCTTCTGGAAGAGAAACACCTTTGCAGCCACCACCTACCTCCAGCTGCAAAAGGTGCATGCCAGACCCCCTGCCACCCTCTGCTTGGGCGCTTCTGCGCATTCGGCTAATATTTTTCTGACATATAGCAGCAGGTCTTTAGGAAAAAAAAAAACAAAAACAATAGCACTTATACATTGTTTCAAATTTTATTCCATCTGCAGAAGGTTTTTAAAAGTTAATTATTAAATATTACATTCTGATCTTATTTTACATTTTCTAGAATATTTGACATGATTTTAACATTTAATAAGATTTTCATTTCTGTGATCCCCTTTATGCTATCTTGAAATGCATCCCTGCGCCTCTTAAATTATTTTGTTTTCTAACAATGTTTCTGCTGGGAAACTGGGGTATCGTCATATGTGCTTTTCATTAGCTGTTTATAAAGTTTTTGCTGCTGTATTTCTATAGTCTTAGTTAATTGAGTGTTCACATAAATAGGTACTTCAGTTAACTAACTAGTGAGGCCTTATTTGAAAATCTTACAAAAATATACTCGTTGAACAAATTCAAAACACAGTACCTACCATGAACCAAACACTGTTCAGTCTCCAGGGGTGAAACAGCAAAAAAGAGAGCTCCCTCCCCTCATGGAGCTTCCATTCCAGTGACGGAGACGGATTACTTAAGAAATATCAAACATTTGGTTTCAAGTCAGGTCATGGTAGCTACGGTTTGGATATGGTTTGCCCCTATGCAAACTCATGCTGAGGTTGGTCCCCAGGGTGTGGTATAGGGAGGTGGTGCCTTTAAAGGGCAATTAGGTCATTAAGATGGATTAATGTCTTTCCTGCCAGACTGGGTTAGTTCTCCAGGGAATGGATTAGTTCTTGCAAGAGTGGGTTGTTATAAAGCAAGGTTGTCTCTCAAGCTTGGTCTTTTTCTTCACACGCTGACCTCCCTTTCCTCTCCTCCTCCATGTGGTGATGCAGAAGTTGAGCAGATGCCAGCACCATGCTTCTTAGCCTTCCCACCCTCCAGAGTCATGAGTCAAATAAACCTCTCTTCTTTGTAAATTTCCCAGTCTCAGGTATTCTTTTATAGAAACACAAAGCAGACTGAGACAATGAGTAAACATCGTGGAAAAAAGAAGTAGGACAAGGGGATTATAGAGAATGCCGGGGGTGGGAGATCAGAGAAGTATTCTCTGAAACAGAGCTATTTGTAAAAAGTGTTGGAATTAGTCTCGCAAATGTCTTCAGGCGGAACATTCAAGACACATGTCAAAGCCAGGGTAGAGCTGGAGAAGGATCCCTGCCGGGTGAGCCCAGAGTGGAGCCACAGGAGGGTGGATGCTGGTGTCAGAGGCAAGAGATATGATGCAGTTTGGGAACTGGATCATGTAGCGTCTTAACAGACTATAGCAAGAATTTTGGATTTTATTCTGGGTGAGATTATATTGGCTTCAAAACAACCCAATTAGAGGATGAGAAGGAGGTATGAATGAAACAAGATCAGCCAGGTGTTCAAAATTGAATGAGGGTTCATCTCTGTGCTTTTGTGTATCTTAAATGTTTTCTTAAAACAAGACATTTTTGAAAGCAATAAAGAAAAGGCCATAAATTAGATCTCCCCTGCTCAAAACTTTCTATTGCTTTTTATGTTTTTAATTCAGTAATTTAGTAAATTATAATAGAAATATATTTGTTCTTGGATATCAACACCTGCCCCAGCTCACCTAGTTGTTTTTGGCCATCTTCCTGCTGGCTCTGTGGGTAAGCAAAGAGATTGTGAAGCGTTTTTCCAGAAGACTTTACCAAGTTTCCCAGCAGCATAGTCAACAGTGGCTGCTCAATTTGAGGAGAACGCCAGGTTTCTGAGGGGGTGGTTCTCCTGGTGGGTCAGTTCTGCAATGTTCAACAGCTCATCATCCAGGAAGCCCAGCCTAGAATTTGCTTCTGCAGGCCATGCAGTGACTTTATAAGCACCTGTATTAAGTCCCTTCCTGCTTAAAATACGCAAAGTGGGTTCTGTTCTTACACCAGACTCTAATGGATAATCAAGAGCGTGGAGAGTTCATCATTAAAATGTCCTAATTGGCTTTTAAAATATGCCAGTTTCACTGACAAATGTCCTTGGAGAGGCAGTAAAGGTTATTAATTTTATTAAGTATTGACCCTTAAATACATGTCTTTTTAATTTCCTGCATAAAGAAATGGGAAGTGAGTATAGAGCACATCTGCTGTATACAGAAGTACAATGTTCATTCAGAGGGAAAGATTTCATAAAGTTGTTAGAGTTATGAGCTGAACTAGTCACTTTTTTATAAAACACCATTTTTACTTGAAATAACAATTGACATATAAAGTAAGGTTCTTCAGATTTGGGTATTGGCATTTTCTCAAAAATGACCAAAATGAATCTGTCATTCCAAGGAAAACCACTTGGTACTTGCCAATGATTAAATTTGAGCTTTCAAGCAAAAATTAGAATTTTAGGAGACTTTTATTCACCACAGTGAGCTACACATTTTCTCAACTTAAAGACTTTTCTGGTGAGATTGGAGGTGAAATTTATAAATGCATTTTTTTCTATTATATAATGTAATGTCATATGTTAACACTTGAGAGGTCTACATAACTCAGTAGCCAGTATTTTGCAAATGGCTGGAGGGTAATGTTATAAAATCACATGTTGATAAAGACTTGTTCAGAGTGGAAGAGACACCAAGAGATGTTAATGTAACGGAGAAGGAAAAGTTCATTGAAACATTTACAGATGTTTCAGTGCAACTATACTTCAAGAAGCTACCACTTCTCAAGTTTTGATGTAGTATCAAAGAGGAATGTCCACAACTATTTGAAAAGCCTATATAAATTTGTATGAGGTTGGATTTTCTTCATATACTGCAACCAAAACAACATATTTAAATAGAGTGAATGTAGAAGCAGGTATGAGAATCCCGATGTATTTTATTGAACCTTATAGATACGCAAAAATTTAAAACAATGAAATTTTTCTCACCTGTTTTATTGTTTGGGAAACTGTGCTACTTTTCATAAAAATATGCTATTTACATTAATATGTAATGGGTTTATTATTGTTATTTTAATACATAAAGTAAACATTAACATTTTCTAAGTTTCAATTTATAATGCTATAAATATTTATAGACAGGGTCCACGTGCAACAAATTCTTTGGGGTCTTCAATCATTTGTAACAGGTGTAAAGGGGTCCTATGAGCAAAAAGCTTGAGAACCACTGTTTTAGAGAACACATAATGCAATACCACCTTTCACCAGGAGATGCCGCCAGTGACACACCTTGTAGACGTCCCCGAAGTGGCTTAAACGCGAGGCTTCAGTTTCTGCTGCACACACGTATCTTACACCATTTTAATGAGTGCGGAATTTTCTCCCTGCGCACACAGGGACAAGGGAGACAACAGAGAGAGGAAGGCCATCTCTAAGTCTTAATAAAGCCCAAGAAGAACTTGTTATCAGACCTAGGGAGGGAAAGAAGAAAAACAAAAGAGAGTATGGTCCCAAAGCTGCAGAGAGGAAACAGGCTGTTTATTGGCATCGCCCACACCCAGCGAGTGCTGGTCCCTCTGCAGGAGGCATCCAGCTGGAGAGCATCTCTGGCTTCCCAGCTGTCACTGAGGTCAGGCCTTCCTCAGAAGGAAACCCGTCCACTGCCCTGGTTGCTCTTTACATGTCTAGAAAAACCCCTTTCTGTGACCGTCAAGAGACTTGAACCTGACTCCTTGCTCACAAACTTGATTTCTCTCAACAAATTCACAGAAGTAGTTCTCTGTGCAATACTTCACAACGCTGTAGCTATCTTATACATAGAAATGTCAATTCCCTAGTATCCTGAAAAATTATAGGATATATTCATGTCATTTGTTCCTTGGGAAATCTGAGAAATCATATATATCATCTTCAAAACACAGTGCCCAACCACCTGGAATATTATTATGATTGTTGTGGGCTAAATATCCATTCCTAATCATTCAGGCCCATTAGCAATGCTTTAAAACGTGTATGTTTCCCTTCTGTATTGCTATCAGTGCACTTGAAGATAATGGGTCCCTTCTAACTCACAGTTGCTGTGCAATACGAAACATAATGATGCCACTGTACTAAGAGACAGTTCTGGAGCAGAGCCATTTTCTTTTCTGACCTTCCTTCCTTGTTTCCTGTTCTGCCCATGAATCCCTTTTTGCCGTACTCACTCGTGTTCACTATTTTGTCCTCTGGATTTTCATTCATCTGCTTTCCTCCAGGGAATCCCTGCACCTTGTGCTGATTTCATCTCCCCAGCCTTGGTCTGGCTGAGTCACACTCCCTACTCCCGCGTTGCCGGATGAGAAATGCTCGGCTATTTCTGCATCTGCAGAAGAGGAATCTCATATAGATCTTAATGCCCTGGGGTAGCCCGTTTGTCACAGTCCCTTCTCTCCTGTCTTCCAGACATCCAGGTAAACCAGCTCCACCATCGATGCCATGACTGGGCAATGTCCAAGACCCACTCTGAAAGATTGTCTAAGGATTCCTGGAGGCTTATGTTCTGGGGCTTTCTCAGTGTTCAGGTTTCCCATACTCCCAGCCTCTGCTCTGCCCCCGGGTGTACGAAACACAGCACTTCCTTTGCCATTTACCGGAAGCCCACCCGCCCAGAGCACTGATGAGCATTATGCACTA
This sequence comes from Cheirogaleus major, assembly GCA_963574435.1. NCBI lineage: Eukaryota > Metazoa > Chordata > Mammalia > Primates > Cheirogaleidae > Cheirogaleus > Cheirogaleus major. The sequence continues at coordinate 20,810 of CAUYPO010004813.1, forward strand.
TATGGTGCATTTCAGGGGAGTTTAGAAAAGACAACAGAATTAACTTTGCAATGGCACCACAAGCAGTACCATTTTCCTTTGCCAGCGCTCCCCTCACCTGGTCCCAGCCACCTTCCACCTTGCCTGTTCTTTTTTTTCCCATCCTCCCTCTGCTCTTGTCTCTTCCCTCATCTCTCCCTGTCTTCCTGGATCAATACGTACTTTTCCTCCTCCAGGAAGGAACACTGCTTTGCCCTCCCTTCCGCAGCTTGGAACCAGCCGGCACCTAACCTTTAAGGTCTCACCATCTATCCTGGTACACATCAAGTTACTTTGAAAGAAACAAGGGAAGCTCCTTTTGGCTAATAAATGACGACGGCGTTTTTCTACCTCCTTATTATTTTAGCTTGCAGTTTCTCTTAAATTGGGTTTTCTTGCAAGCAGAACCCAAGTCAAGAATTTTCACGAGTGGTTTGTTTGGGAGGAGACAGTAGAGGGAGGAAAAGCAAGAAAGGGCACGACTGGGCAGCTGGAGGCTTACATGCCCTGAAGGTGCTGGGGACATTCGCAGGCAAGTCTACATGTCATGTGTGCACATATGCTTTCCTGTCTCTTGGATAAATACCTGGGAGTAGGATGGCTGGGTCCTATGATAGATGTATAATATATTTAACTTTTTAAGAAACTGCCAACCTCTCCTAAAGTGGTTGTAAGCTTTTACATTTGCACCAGCTTGTATGTGTGAGGGGAGGGGTCCGATTCTTCCAAGATCTGTATGTTGAAAGATACAAAGAACCTCTGAGAGAAATGAAAGAAGCTCTAAATAAAAGGAGACATGTACCATTTCTATGGGTCAGAATACTCAATAATGTTGTTAATTCTCCTCAAACTGATCTACAGAAGCAATGCAATCCTAATTGAAACCTCAAAAGGCATTTTTTTTTTTTTTAGAAATTGATAAACTCATTCTAAAATCACATGGAAATGAAAAAGACCTAGGACAGCCAAAACGACTCTGAAAAAGAACAACAAAATTGGAGGGCTAACACTACCTGATTTCAAGAATTATGATAAATCTGGGTAATCTTTAAAAATCTCTGATGCCCAGGTCACATTGCAGACTGGTTAGATCTCAACCTCTAAGTGTAGGGTCTGGCAGCTGCTGGGGCGATTCCTCCCTTCAGCCCAAATTAAAAACTGTCTTAGAAGATTCTTAAACCAATACATTTCATTCAACCGCTAGAGGGCGCCCCAGGCTTATAACTGACAGGACGGTCACTTGCATCTAAATTGATGGTCATCAGACATTCTGAAGGCTATATTTTTCCAGATACAATGTGAAGGAAAAGAAGAAAGAATGTAAAACTGATGGCCACTAATGCTGGTAGTATTTTAAAATATACATTATTTACCAGCCGTGAGGATTGAGAACGCCTTTGTCTGCTTTTGATTCTGTGTTGATTGATGGCACCTCTGATAAGGAGCACTTATTACTTCCAAATTCTAAAATGATCTTTGTAGCTCACAGAACTTTAGGCCTAGCCTGGCATTTGGAACCTTATAAAAGTTGGCTCTAATGTAACCTTCTAAGCAAGCTCTTCCACACTCCTACATATACCTTTTGTTTTAGCCACAGTGTCCTTATCACCTTTTCCCCAACTTGACATCCTACTGCCTCCTAGGTTTCCTGGACTGGGAAGCTCAAGTCGCTCATCCCTAGGATGCCTTCTGACCCTCTCCAGCCCTTCCTCCTCCGAATCCTCGAACACCTCGTGTCTGGATGCTCACTGGGCACTCGCCATGCATCGCCCAGCTTATCATATGCTCTCTGTAATTTTGAATTGTTTTATACCTTGACTAATTGACTAGGTTATGTGCTTTTGAGTCCTGGGAGCCCATCTTTAATTGAATAACCACCAATAGTTATTATTGATCTGGTTGCATGTAGATGGTCGTTTCATATTTGCTTGATAAAAATATTTGTTACGGGTAGATGGGCTTCAAGTGAGTTTGGGAAAAGAGCCATGTTTTGCCACTTTCTCGCTAGAGCGTAGCACCCTGCCTGGAACAGAGCATGCACTTAATAGATGATTATTGTACGCATCCATGGTCAATATTTGCACAAGAACATGAGCATCTTTGAGCCCATTTTCTTTAAGTAAATTCTTTCTCCTTCTCTCCCTCTTCCTCTTCCCACCCCTCATTTTTGTCCTTCTCTGACTCTTTCAAAGAGATGACTTGGCGTGAATACATGTTATGTCCCTCCCTTTTGTTACTCCCCTCCCTGCTCTTCTCTCCTCTCCTTTCCTCTTCTCTCTTCTCCTTTTCCCTCCTTTGTCTTTCTTATACATGTGCTTCTTTGTGAACATAGGAAATAAGATTGAAGTAGTGATGAATGTAATATTTTAGATAACAACTCTAATGCACATATCTGTGATTTTATTGATGACAAAGGCATAGGAACTGCCAGTACTACCCTGGTTTATCAACTTACATTCATCATTGAACAAAATGTTACATTTCAGTAGAGTTTCTTGAAAATAAATATGCAGTTTTTTCCCATATATATTCATGAATCTTCTTAATTCTATCCAGAAACTCCTAGTGGCAGGGGATGGGGTTTTGGTCCCCCAGGTTAAGAACACATCTTCTAGAAAAATGCATCAAATATGTGATATTTCTTTAATGGTAAAAGGAGTTCTCTTTTTTCCCTCCCTCCCTTCCTTCCTTTCTCTTTCTACTAATTTTTGTTTTTTTAAATCCTCAGAGAAGTTTCTAAGCTGCTCTCTGAGTGCAAATTCCTATGGGAAATCTGAGACCGCTCTCAGCAGTTCTCGCGCTTAAGTGTGCATCAGAATCACCCGGAGGGCTTGTTAGAACCCAGGTTCCCCGGCTCACTCCTGGTGCTTGGGATACAGGTGGAAAATCTGCATTTCTGACAGGCTCCCAGGTGATACTGATGTTGCTGGCCTGGGATCCTCTTGGAGATCCACTCCCTTACACAGAGTTTGACATCCGGACCTCCTGACAGTTTGATTTGGCCAAGCAACTGTCTTGGAAGGAGTGTGATGCAGTCAGGGTGAAGCAAGAAGAGGCACTGGGGTGTGACCTCATGGCAAGGGGACCGTGGAAGAGGAGGTTCGGGGGCCCTGACTGTGTGGGTGCATGACACAGAGGGGTCATGGAGGATGAAGAATGTCCTACACCACACCCCTGTCCCACCTGAGTTTGCCAGCAGCTGTGGCAGTCAGCCCCCAACATGCTGACATTTTCCAGTGTGTGGGGACTTTCCCCTGCACGTCCACAGTCTGCTCCACTGAAATGACAGCCTTAGTGGCAGCCGTCAATCCATGGGATCCCTGGAGATACTCCCGACCTTCTAGTTCTCTGTGTGGTCCACGTGGTTCCCACACAGTGTTGCCCATGGCAGTGACCACTCACTAATCTTGTTTCCTCCTTCTTTGCCTCATTCTCTCCTTTACCTCTTCCTCCTGCTTCCTGGAATGACCTTCCGAATAAAACTACCTGTTCCCAAGTGCGTGCCTCAGGGATTGTTTTTCAGAAAACCCAATCTAATAAGATGTGTGTTCAAATCTTAGCCTGCCACTTACCCTCTGGGTGACCTTGGGCAGTGGATTAAATCCCTTGAGCTCCATTTCCTTGTGGGGCAACAATACTGTCTCCCAGAGTCAGTATGAAGAAGGACTGAGATCATATTCAAGAAGGACCCTGGGCCAGCGCCTGGAACAGCAGTATAGGTCTCAGGACATGTTAGTTCCCTCCCCTTGAGGCTGGTTGCAAGGGAGAGGAAAGGATTAATTCGCTAGATCCATGAAACACGCAGGCAAGGGGTTTGCTGCAAGCACAGGGAGCTGGATGAGTGGGCGGACCAAGTCTCCATCCCCCAAGAATGCAGTGTCGCTCTTGGAGTTGGACTGGTTCTGAGTACAAATATTCCTGGTGGCTACAGATGCTGCCCAGCGGGCCTGCTTCTGTCCTAGAATTTACCGATCCTTATCTGCAACACCTTCTTCTGCAAAATATATTTGATTTTAGCTGTCAGGTTTGGGGTGGAGGGAACTACCTCATTGATTATATGACAACGTTCCTCTTGCCCTTCTCCCTCCATCTCATTTGAGGGAGTGGTTTAGTCTTTTTAATTATTTTGATAATTTTACAGCAGAAATATTAATAAGATGGCTGTGTTTGAATGTGGGCCTCCATTTATTTATGGTTTAATTCTGCAAATTCAGAAGAGAAAGAAAAAAAAATCTTTGAATTCATTTCAGAATTCTTTGCTCAGCAAACCTCCCTGCCCTCCCCAGCCAATAATGAGATGTCGAAATAGAATCCGAACAAGAGCCGCTGATGGAGAGAAGAGATCAATACCAGTTGCCTCTTCCTGCTCGACCCACTTTGTGTGAGTTTCATGCAGCCTGAGTCTGTGGGGATATATTTCTAAGTACATTTGCTGCAGGCAGATACATCTGAAGGGCAGAAATAGAGCGAGACAGAGATAGATAATACGAAGAAGACAGGGAATGCAAGAGAAACCAAAACAAATTTAGACTGGCAAATCAATTCTTTTGGCAATTAAAAATAATTTTAAAAGTCAGTGCTTTTTTTTAGAAATTCCAATTTGAAGGAGAGCATCTTTTGGATATGTAATTTGAAGCTTGGAGCTGTGGACATGGAAGCAGGCTTTTTATCCCAAATGCCATCCCTCCACTCTGTCTCGGCCAAAAGAGTAGGCACAGAGCGGTGCAGGTCATCTTTCTGGACCCTGGCAGAGCAATGGAAGATAACCATGGAGCAGGGAGATCAGGGACAATTTTAAATAGACAAATAGAATTTGAGATGCAGACAACTAAAAGCTCAGGAGCTGAAGTGAATCAATTCTCCCTTTGATTGATCATGGCAGCTGTTTCCTTCATCACGGTAGACTATGGCTACTTGTGTCCGGGATTCATATCTGACACATAGTTATTTTTTGCACAGTACCACTGGGGCCTTGAAAAGGTCTTTTCTTATCTAAATACTTTTAATGTTCAGATTTCATTGCATGACCTCTTGGTTATTCATTGTGTGTGAGTGCGTGCATGTGCGTAAGCAAGATGTCACATATCAAATACATGCACGCATCTATGTGCACATACACAGGGTGAGTGGGTATGAGAGAGATACACTTAAACACAGAGCTCAGAAATTTGCATTTAATTCAGTTAGCCAAAGGAGCCACTGAAAGTTTGTGAACAGAGGGTTGGTAAAATCAACATTTCCTTTCAAGAAATTTAATCTGATTAAGGATGGATTAATTGCCTAAGATTTAGTAGTGGTGGAGATTGGTAATTAGAAGCAAAAAGAATAGTTTGGAAGGTTTTGAAAATCAACTGGTTAAGAAGTAAGAAGAGATAGCCCAGCAATCCCCGCAGTAGTAACAGACATGAAGCAATGTGTCTGAGAAACATTTAAGAAGTAGTGTGTTCATGACATGGCAAGTCCACGTGGGAGGGGACAAAAGAAGGAGCCATAAGTATTTCAGAAATGCCAAGTGTCTGTCTATCCAGATCTGAGTCAGGACCTTATTAAAAGATTACCTACCACACCCTGTTTATTTACAGAGTTAGGAAGAACTCCAGAGGGAATTCTGTTGCCTTTTCTGATGACTTGTGTCTTCTAGTCCCTGCTTTCCTGATATTCTTCCTGCTCTAACCTGAGCATTCCCACATCCAACAGAATGTGTCCCTTAGAGGCAATTGGTTTGAGAATCCAATTTTATACAAAATTATTTTATATTATCAGTGAAGCAGGCAGCCTTTTAATATTGAGTATATCCTGATTCATATGGAATTTGATTTTACTTTGTAAGGTCAGCTGAATTATCTGAGAGAGAGAAGATGGCCTCCTCATCTTTAGGATGGGAAGAAGGTACTTTAGAGCTCACAGAAGACCTCAACCCTGGTCCCCAAGCTCTCCAGGGATGGCAGGACCCAAGGAGAGAAGAGGGTGTCAGCATGGATGTCTTTGGAGGCTGGAAATTAAGCACTGTGGCCGTAGGGAGTAGAAGCAAGTGTCGTCATTGTCTAGCCTGTGGTGAGTGGGGAGGACACTTGTCAGGACAACCTTGTGGTTTTCCTGAGCCTTCCTGGTTTTCTTGATGTCATATAAAACAGCTCTGGGTTCTTTATGATCTAATAGAGGGGGGTGGTGAAGCCCCAGTTAGGACTGATATTGGCTTTCTTACAGGCCTTGGCGGGCAAAAGCTGGGAGTGAGGCTTACTTTGTTTTAAAGAAATAAAGAAATGGAGTGATTCATCTAAACAAATATTGTGAACCATAAATATCTGTTATAATGATTAAGATGCAGGGTTCTGCACTTTTATTGGGCTAGTTTTTCAGAGGTGTCTTCTATAGCTGACTTAATTGGATTTACTTTGTTGTGAAACTCTCAGCTTCATGGACCAGCTGATGCTAGAGTGGAAATTCACTACTGTCAGTGTTGTTGGTGGCCTGGGAAATGTTGTGGGTTACTGTTTTTATTTTTGACCCTTGTTAAAGGTGTATGCACCTCTTTTTGAGCCTCATCCGTGATAACTATATGCCTGTTATACCATGATGAAAATTAAAATTGGGCATTCCTAATTGTTGGTGTAGTTTCCATGTTAGGGAAGTTCAAAGTGAGCCAGTGTGGGACTGGAAAGTGTTAGAGACGGGGATAAACCCAAACGTGAATCAGAAGCATTTTTACAGCCATTGCCTAAGTGCAGGTATTTGAACAATAACACACTATCCAGTGAAACCTGAATGGCTAAGCCCAGGAAACAACACTAAAAACACAGGGGTGACTCTAGCTTACCTTCGTGCTGTGGGCACTGGCCTCATGTCCTTCATCTTGTCTTAGGAATGCCTTCCATGTCTCCAAGAGCATCAGGGGTTACAAGAATCCAATTTGAGTGTGCCCTGCTCCTATTGGAAATTACTCTCTTCTGAGAATTACCCTTTTGTGTGTTTTCCATATCTTTAAACCAGCACCCAATTTCATTAAGTCAAGAAGTGCATTTCACACTTTATCATCAATGTAGTTTCTGACATACTTAGGGCATTCCTATTGAATTGATTGAGACACAGAGGGTGTTTGTATGCCTGAGGGGCTGTCTTCCCCATTATAAACCCATTGCTCCCAAAGTATAAAGGACTGTAATTTAAAGAGCTCATTTAAGCTTCTCCATGTCCCACGAGGTTAATAGTATCACCTCTGCAAAATAGGAAACCACTTTTGAGCAGAAATATATCAACAGGAAACAATATTTTTTAACTGAAAGAAAAAGAAGTTTGATAATCCTTGTACACTTCAACTAAGATGTAGTAAGATGTAGCCTTGTCCCATGGAAAATGCTGGGGTAATTCTTAAGATGAAAAATGTCTATGTACGTGTGTATATGTATATGTATATATTAAACACACACATGCCCAAACAAACCCCTAATCATCCAAAGAGTGAAATTATTTGCTTAAGGTCTCATAACAGGATTTCTAAATAAAATTTCTGGGACCCTGCACCATCTTGGAATTTGTTATGTCAAAGAGAGAAGTAGATAATTCTGTATTGTCCAGAAGACACCTTAGATGAATGAGTAGAAATTGCTCCAGGGGGTAGACTTAAACCAGATATGTGAAAGAACTTTCTTTAAAAAAAGTGGTGTAGCTACATATTAATAATACATTGTGTATTTAAAAAAAATCCCAGTTTTCTCAGCAGTCTTTATTGTATGAAACCATTTCTATTAAAAGGAAACAAATGTATACATGAACAGTAAAAACGATTAAGTTTAAAATGGCAATAATGTGCTTTTCTTTCATTCTACTTACCTGTGTTTTGTAATATTTACTCTAGTCGGAATTTCTTGTGTCATAAAAATAATAATGTAGGAAAGTGAAAAGAACTTGTTAACAATCAAGCTGTTCAAAAGTGAGGGGAGTCATGAGGCAGGACACCACCCATCATCAGACCTAATGAGCAGAAGTTAGAAAGTTAATGGCGACTCCATAGATGGAGAGTCTTCTATTGAGAGTGGGAGAAGATAGCCTCTAATTTCCGGCTCAGTCCTCACATTCTAGAACTTGGAATACTTCTAATATAGGCTATGTTTTCCAAACCCAATTATAAATACTCAATCAGGGCTCCTGGTTGCTTAAAATGTTAGGATATTTTTAACCAGTGTAAAATATAAAAAGATCCTAATTTTCTAGGGAGCAAAATGAGAAAGGTTCCACATTTTGTGTAGGAGTTGGCTGGTTGCATAGTAACTGTCAGCCCCGCAAACAGACCTGACTCCTTCTAGCAGCTCAGATTCATTATCCCTGAGGGCAAGCCAAGTGAGCAGCCCCACCATGGCAGATTGCTAACTCTTCTTTCTGTAGAGTAAATAAAATATTTGGCAAATAAAGGGTAACCTATATTTTCCTTGAAAGATCTAGTATATTCTTTTGTCCCCCCTGAAAACATTTTAAGTGGTAATGATCTTCCTATCCAGCCAAGTTTAAAAAGCAAAGGGAAGACCCCACCACAGTGCCTGTCCATGGGGAAGCCATTAGAGTGAGGCATTGACTTCAGCCACTCTGGCTGGAGCAAACACCTTGCTCTGCTATAGAAAAGAGAGAAGCTATTTGTAGCAGATCAAAGCAGATCAGAGCAATGCATCCTCATCAGGGCAAACATGAGCTGAGAGATCTTTCCAAGAGATTTCATCCATTTCCTGGGTCACTCAAGCTTCACATTATGAAATGAAAGGAACCCCGTGAATAGAAACACCAGCTCATAAAGCCCCATAAATGAAAGAAAAGACACAAAATACTGAGCACATTTTCTTCACATTCCTCCTATTATTTTTTTCCTCTTAGATGATTTGTTAGGTTGGTAGGACCTGAAGGGCTAGCTGGCTCCATACCTGCAGGTCCTTTGGATCTTGGGCGGTTCTCTGCCTGTTCTGAGTAATCTGTCAAAAAATAATGAGGAGGCTGGCGGCCACTGCTGTGCAGGACATGGTCCACAGAAAGGGCATCTCTTCCTAAGTAACCCCACACAGGTTCTGCGAAAATGTCATAAGAAAAGTTCAACAAATGAGAGATTTCTTTTTTTTTTGCATCGTAAGTTTCCTTTGCCTTTTTTGTTATCTTTAGGCGGGGAGAGGAATATGACACAGTTTTTGTTAAATAATAATTTTGTTGGCGTCTGTGTCTAGTTTTACACTGGAGTTTCCAACCACACAGGTCAGTGAGGCTTCAAAGCCCATGACACTTTTAACTATATTCATTGATTGCCCCAAACCAGTGTTCTGAACTCAAAGTGCAGTCTTTTAGCATGTCTGTCTTTGCATTTGCACAAGGTTAGTTTTCCTTTTTTTTTGCTTTTGTATACAATACATCGAAAAGACAGTATTACAACACAAAGGAAGAAATCCTTTTTTTAAACAAAGAAATATGACATCACCATAAAGTATCAATCATTTTTATGTTGTTGTGTATGATCCCTTCTGGCCATTATGGATACAACATAGGCAGCATATTTATTTTACAAAGATATTTATAGAATAATCTGGCTGTCCAAGATTTTGTATTCTGCTACTTTGAGTTAACTTTATGTCATAAACACCCTTTTTTCATTTATAATGGTTATTTGTAATTGTATAATATAATAGGATGTGATGTACCATAATTTCCTAAGCCTTCTCTTATTATTGAATTTTGGGGTCATTTTATATTCAAGCTGTTTAGATAATGGTGTAACAACAGGCTCTCTTTACATTTTAATAGACACCCAAACTATCACTTGACTCCTTAATGGGTTACTGAGGACACACCACTAGCTGTGTGGTTGTTTGCTAGTGTCCTTTCTGAATGATTATAACGCCATTAGTCAGCATGCATTTAAGGCATATGCTTTCTACTGATTGGCTTTCAGGGAAACTAGAATTGAAACACTGCACCCTGAGTGCCTCTCGTGTCTGAAAATGAAGTTCATTAGAAAAGGCAATTTAAGAAAGTTCAAAAAGACCTTGATTAACTAGAACATTTGAGTAGAGAGTGTTCAAGTTAATTGAATTTCCTGATATTTGTTGCTGCTGTTATTATTAGCTTATATTTATATGGAAGTTACAAATTGAAAAATAATTTTCATGATACAGTGTTTTACATCATGTACCTTGGGATTAGTTAAAAAAAAAAACAAACAAACTCATTCATTCTTTTTTTTTCCTTTTATTTCCTCTTGTTATGGGGGTACAAATATTGTTGGGGATACATATATTGCCTCTGCCACCCCTCCCCCAAAACTCATTCATTCTTTATGTTGGTTCCAACAACGTGTGTGAAACATCTGTCTCTTTGTGTCGTGGCAGTGCCACAAACTGTCTCTCACAAGGATTTCATCCCATTGAAATTCCACCCCTTTGGAAAGGGTCCTCACGGACTTACCTGCATTCCAAATGCTGTGGTGGTGTCCCATCGTCCATGCAATTGGTTGATGTTGTGAAACTTGAGAATTATCTATGGGATCCAAGAAACCCCTTTGCATGTAAGGCTATTTTAACAAAATTCCAGATGTGCGTATTTGGGTCTGCCCATTTGCTCTTTCTCATCATGATGGATTGCCACAAAAATTCCAGTTAACTGAGAACTTCAGCATTTAAGGTCCACAGAACTCCAGAACTTGTAGAGACTATGATGTTCATCTAGGTGATAAATTCAAATTCCAGAGGAGTCATGAGTTTCCTTCAAGGATTAGGACTTGACTCAAAACTCTAGAGGTATAATTTATTATCCAGTGGTCTTTCTCCTACTTCGTGGTTGTATTGAATGTTTTGTGGCACACACTTTTGGGTCTCTCTTTGAAACAGCCAGGAGCAGTTGATGGAGCATCACTCAAAACATCCCCAGACCTTACTCATGGTTTTGCTGTTGACTCACTTAGCAGAACTGCATTAAGTAGTAAAGCAAGGACATTGGATTTACTGTTATTCTTTTGTTCATTTGGTAACCTTTTATTGTATGCCTACATTGTATTGGAATACATGCTAGATGCTTAGAACACAGAGACACAAGACACAATAGTTTGGCAGTATGGTGTGGCAGTCAGACAAATTGGGGCTTGAATCCCAGCTCTGTCATTTATTAGCCATAAACTTGGGAACATTACTTGACTACTTTACCTGTGTAGAATGAAAGAAGAAAGTTCAGAAGTCTAGTTTATTCCCCTTCAATGCTCCATATGCCTCATTTTATGTATTCAGCAGTATCTGAGTCCGTGGAGGGGGCAGTTTACTGTCTGTCCTATCTCACCTTAAGAATATGGTGGTGCTTGGGTGTGTTTGATGAGAAGAATAATGGGTGCAATGGCAATGGACCACCCAGAGATTAGAGGATTAAGGAACAGATTGGAGTCTTTCTGCTGGATAGCATTGGCCCCCAAAAGGGGAATTACTTTTTTTGTGTCAATGAGGTTGTCCCTGGAGGTCATTTCCTGTACACCAAGAGCTCTACAGGCCTAGTTGGCTTGATGTCTTCTCACCTGAATCTAACCTGGAGATGTTGCCTCTTAAAGAGTCCCTGGGATCTTGATAGGATTCTGTCATCATCCTTGTCCACTGGAGTAGCTAGAAGTGTGATCATGTTCTTGACTTTCTCCTGTTTCTCTATAGGCAGAGAGGTCCAGTAATTTTTGAGCTTTTTTTTAAATTTAGGGAGGCTAGAAAGAATTTCATAATCCTTGGAGAACTTTTATAATTTTCTCTTTTATAAATTTTGAGGAAAACTCGCCTCACTTGGTATGCAGTGCTGCTCAGTAGGGGGAAGTTCAGAGCTTACAGAAGGAGTACAGGGCCTCCTGGGGTAGGAGGAACTCCTCCTTCCTAAAATTCCATATCTCAGCACCAGTCAGGGTAGACCAGAACGACTGGCTCAAACTCATGGGCCAGGAACTGTAACAGAGACCCAGCAATAAAGATCAAAGCAAGACAGGACTGATGGGCTAGGCCGAGCACTGATCGAAAAGGGATGTGGGAGTGGTTGCTCTGGGTTCCCAGTGTGGCACAGCAGTGCCCTTGGGAGGGAGGTTTGAATTTGCAAGATTATGTAATGCTATAATTTTATAACTCTGTGTGTGTGAGAGTATAACAGAGAAGCTCTGTTTCAAGATTTTCTGCCACAGCCTATATTAAGATATAACTGGCAACTTTTCTCATGAAGGAACAAAAAATAGCAATTAAGATCACAAAAATGTAATCTCTGGCAGGGAGTTCCTTTTGAAGGACATCTTGCTACCCGTATCTTTAGCAGTGGTTTCACAACACATCTGTCTAGTCATCAAGGCTCAAAACTTAGAAGCCATCTGACAGGCTCCGTGGTTGCCACCTGTCTTTCAGTGGCCATTCCTTCAGGATGTCCCTTGTGCTGCTTTGCCGTAGTCCTCCTGCCCTGTCACCAGGACCCTTCTACTGACCCCACACCACCCTTCTCTTCACTCCATCCTTCCCCCCAATATCTGCTCTAACATACTCAAATCCAGATGTGATAATGACGCTTTCATGCTAAAGAATCTATGGTAGATCTTGACAACCTACAGAAGAAACTTGAAACCCCTTTATCTGCCATTCTGTCCCCCACTGGCCTCTCTAGCCTCATCCTACCACTTTCCAGTACTTTATTTACTGTGCTCAGAGTTGCCTGAATTTCTACCGGGTTTGCCTAATTTGGCCCCGTGATGCTCTGCTCCCAGGGCACCATCCTCTCCCTTTCCTGCCTTTTCAAATCCTATCTTCACTATTACGTTTTCCTCCAGGAAACTGTCTTTGGTCTGCATCTCCCTCTGATTCGGAAGTGATCTTTCCCTCCTTCATGCTCCCATTGCAAGTTGTTTGGGCAATCTCCCCTCTACCTACTTGGAAGCAAGAGTCAAGAACCCAGAAAAGAAGCCTATGCTGGGAATATATATTTGAGAGCTGTCAGCATAGAGATGGTGTTTAGGTCACAGGATTGGATGAGATTACTTAGGACAAAGTATAAAGACAAGAGAAGTGGGCCAGGGGAATCAACAGCAATGAGAAGCCCAGGGATATGGCTCTGGGAATGTCACCTTCATATGATCATGGAAACCTGGCACAGAGCCAGTGTCAATAATAGATCATTGAGTTGAATCGAAAGCAAAGTCAGAATCTCCTAAACCTGAAGTTTCGAATGTTTAGGTTTTCCCATCTAGGGAAGAGGTATGAATTGAACTCTTTTCCAGAGTGCTGATCCATAATCCATGTCTTTCCCACCAACTGATGTCCTAGGGAACAGTGAGTTATTGACTGATTTATGCATTCACTCACACTCAAAGCCACTTCGTGGATAACATGCACTGGTGATAGAATAATTAATATAACAATGAACTGGTGAGATGCTTACAAGTGTATGTAAAAGATGATGTAGCAATAGGCTGAAATTTATAATACAGAGTAATCAATGCTACCGCTGAGGCAAGAATCGGCAAAACTGTCTCTCATCTGGTCACCTAGAGGAGAGAGAGTGATGCAGTTTGGGTTTTATCTGAAAATCACTGTTGGAGACACCATTATCCAACAGCCTGGTGAAAAGATACCCCTCAAATTCCGACACTTGATCTTTCTTCAGGGGTTGAGAGCCATCATAGTGTAGTGACAAAAGCCTGCACGTTAATCAGAGAGATCTGGGTTTAATACTTGGTCTTGTCACTTATGTGTTATCCAGGATGAGTTAGTAAACCTCTGAAACTCTGGGCTGCCATGTGGGGATGATGCTGCTTCTTCCTGTGGGTCAAAGATGAAGATGAATTTCTATGCAAGAGTCTATCACTCTTAATTTTGTCGTTGTTGTTGTTGTTGTTGTTATTTCTACTGCTTTTACTTCAGGCATAGCAGGAAGAGTGGAAAATGAACTGGAAACTCTCTTAACATCCAAGGATGTACCTTTGTCTACAAATTAAAAATTACCTGAAATCTGCATAAATGAAAAGAAAAAGAACTTTTAACTCTCTTTAGTGGATTGAGATGTAAAGAGCCTTCTTCCTTACATTCAAGCACATCCCATGCCGACTAGGACAGTTTTATTATATTAATATTTGTATGTGAAGTTAAATGAGTCAGCTCAGGAAGCAATGGGTAACATAAGTGATTGTGAGACAGGCAAACTGTTTCTGTGTACCTCTTCCTATTTGTCTATTAAATGAGTCACAGAGAGGAAATATGAAACTGAGTCTTCAGAGGCCAGGCTGTTAAACAAAAAACCCAACCTAAGCTTAATAACAGAGAAAAAAGTACCATGTATTATTCTCCCAAATGGGAGCTCAATGACACAGCTGGGGCTAACATTTATTGTTTTTGAAAGTAAGAAAAATTGAACTACAACCTGCCTTTATTTTCAGATAATAAAGAATGGAATTGGAGTTGCAAAGGAAGCTTTCTGAAATCAGTTGACTCTAAATAAATGTCAGAGACCAGCATCCCACCCGATTTGTGGTTTTGGTGATTCTAATTATTTATTGCTGGGTAAGAATTTATCCCTGATACTGATGGCTTCAAACAACAAACTCGTGTCTCATGATTTCTTAGGTCAGGAGTTCAGCAAGCTCTTGGCTGGGCTATTCTCTGTTCCATGTGGCATTGACTTAAGTCACTTGCTAGTATTCATCTAGTAGAAGGGCTAGTCTGGAAGGTCTGAGATAGCTTCACTCATGCATCTGGCCCTTCGGAAGGCTGAGCTCAGCTGGGACCCTGGAATAGAGCACCTACACATGACATCTACTGAAAAGTGGTCTGAGGGTAGTAGGATTCTTCCACAGTGGTTCAAGGCTCTCAGAGTGAGCACCCTAACAGGATAGGTGGAAGCTGCATAGATTCTCATGACTTAGCTCATTAAGTCCCAGGGCATCAATCCCACCACATTCTATTAGGCAAGTCACTAAGGGCAGCCTGGATTCAGAGGGAGGGGAATGAGACTTGACTTGTTAATGGGAGGAGTAGCAAAGAGTTTGTGACTATCCTGATTCTTTATACTGACTTACATCTGGGTTATAAATGCTAGGGACATTTTAAACTGAAATTGCTCATTATATACCATTGTTTAGCTGTGGATAAGCACATTACTGTGTACCCTAGTGTCTCGTGACTGCAATCACCTGAGAGACTCTGGCCACGGTATTTTTCTCAGCTCATTCAAGGGTCAGGCTGGAAAAGTCAGGTACTTATGCTTGCCTAATTAGGTCTCAGTTAATTATGGGTAGGAAGTGGAGGATAAATACCCCACCTTCTCACCCCTTGGGCTGGACAGCTCTAAAATGATACTGCATCTCTTTAGGACCCAATTGGAGCATTCATAATGTAAAGGGTCATTGACTTGATGGTGATTCATCTAAGACTTGCTTTTGCTCACATGGCCAGTAGGTGTGGTGGTGTGTCAGGACTAGAACTCTGGGTCTTCTGACCCCTGGGTCACTGTTCTTGCCTCTGAAGAATGCTGTGGGGTATTGAGCTGGTTACCTTAGCTCTTAACACTGCCCATGAGTACACAAACATGACTGGATGACACAAGGAAGATGCATTTGTGTACACTTACATATATGCACACACGTGCACACTTTTGCCATCAGTAAGTAGCCTGCCTTGGTCAATTCACTGATAAGGGCTGGAGAATATTGTAAAAGCCACAAAACAAAGACTGTCCATCTCACACACATTCATCTATTTTTTTTTAGAAAAACTGGATGATTTGTCAACTTGCTTTATTTTCAATAAACAGTGGGAACCTTTTTATCTTATAAGAAGTGGCATACTCAGATTATTTGAAGCTGGAACAAAATGTTTTTTAACATGTCCCTTCGTCTACACAACAAAATTATTTTCAATAACAACCATGTAATAATCATTAAGAGAATTATTCTCTTGATTTGATATTTATGATTTTAGAGTTAGTCTTTAATTTTAAAACAACCAACAGTTAAAAGAAGAAAAATAACATTTAATTTAAAAATAGTTTTCAAATCCAGTAAAACGTTTCCTGCATCAACTAAAATTCACCCTTACAAAACAAAGCAATTGTGTTTTGAAGTTTGTGCACTGAAGTTTTGCTGTTTTAAACTTCAAACACAAATAAAACCTCCAAGGACAAAATGACAGAATTGAAGTAACTTGAATTGTTTATTTGTCTTTACCATGGTTGTGCTATTCTTGTTTATTTTGAATATTTTGTTTAACTCAGGCTTGCATATTGCTGTGGGAATCATATTTGTGATCTGTGCTCAAAGCAGGCAGCCAAAGGAAGCTGCAAAACCTCTCTAACATTATAAGCTTGTTCTCAAAGCAACTACATGTAACACAGCCCTTGTGTGAAAGCAGCCGTAGGTACAACTGGAGTTCTTTGAATTAACCTCCATGTAGGATATCATGTTTATTAAAGGATAAGTAATCTGAAAATGTGCTGTTTGAAAGTTTACATGCATGTTACCCAAGCCCAACAGTTACTGCAACAATTGTTTAGAATTTAGACCAAAAGAGATTTTTTTTTTCCGGGAAGAGCATTGTGTTACTGACATTGCTGAGCACCGCTGGCACATGGTGATGAATGGAAGCAGGTGAGTATTGTTTTCAAATCCTTCTACAGGTAATGCACCCCTCAACATCTCCCCCTGGGGCAGACCACACCCACCATCCTTCTCTGGACCTTCCGCTCCTTGAGACTCTGATGGGCCACTTTTCTTTGCATGAGGGAAGGGAGGGGGGCTTAGGCTGCAGAGTGAATTTCAGCAGTGGGGAGGATCGCATCTGTGAGGTCATTATCATTACAGATGTGTGTTCCCATTATCTGTGAGCTTCAGTAGGCCAGCAGCAGATGGGCCTTTTTCTATCAAACCCTGACACTTGAAGAAAATATTGTAATTTTATGCAATGCAAAGGTATTACATTTCTTTGAAGTCTTTGGAAGAAATTGTGACACAGTCATTGGGGATCGAGTGTAACCCTGGAGAGAGGTTAGGGTGGTGGAAGTGTGCCCGAATCCAGGCCCGGGAAGCCCTCTCTGGCTCTGTAGGATGGTTGCTGATTTTTGCTGTTTGAAACAAGATTGGGCAAATGAACAAAGAGAAAAAGTTAATTCCATGTTCCTTAATCAGTTTTCATGTTCATAATTGTTTTGCAGAAACCGGATGATTTGCCACTTTACTGGTACTTCTTATATCCCTTTCTCATGTTCAAACTGTGTTATCTCACACCCCAAGTCTGTTGGTCAAGTCCCAGACTTCTCAGCCTAGTCCAGGAGGCCAGTTGCCTAGATCTCTAAGGCCCTAAGAAAGTGGGAGGTGGGAATGAATGACATTTCCATGAAACCCGCCACACAGGCTTTCTCCCTGGAGAGCTCTCAGTCCTCCATGACAGGACACTTCCCAATCCACATTGAATAGTTGAAAAGGATTAAAATGCTTTTCAGGGGTGAAAATCATCCTTGAAATTTACTGCTTTAATGTAAAATTTTAATTGAGGTACAGAAAATTGCACACTTCACCATGCTGAGCTCACTTGTGCCATTGTTGATTGGTTTTATCTGTTTTTGAACTTTACCTAAGAGAAATTATAAGGCACTTGGTCTTCTGTGTCTGGCTTTTTTTCATTTAACGTTATGTTTAATTGGTGGTTTATTTTTTTTCCTTTTATTTCATCATATAATGGGGGTGTTTTTGTTTTTTAAATAGACTATTTTCTAGAGCGCTTTTAGGTTCACAGAACTGAGCAGACGGCAGTGGAGAGTGCCCGAGCGCAGGGCTGCGGGGGAGGCAGGGGGGTGCGTGGGGCTGGGCAGCCCGGCGTGTCCTCCACGGGCCTCTGCGAGGCTCAGAGGCCAAACAGAAGCTGGGGATGCATGCGTGAAAACACACAGAAGCATGCTAACCCCTTCCCAGCGCCACGCCAGGGCATTCACGCATCCACGTCCACAACTTCTTCACCTTCCCGAGTGGAAACTGTCCCCATTAAACACTCTCCACCCCCAAGTACCCTGTGCGCCCCACAGCCTCCCCCACTACTGACACCCCCACCGGAGTGGTGCATTCGCTAGAATCGGTGAACCCACAACGGCTTTATCACCCCGTCCACGTTTACGAGAGGGTTCCCTCTTGGTGCAGTGCATGGGTTTTGACAAACGCACAATGACATGTGGCCGCCATCGTAGTATCATACAGAGCAGTTTCACTGCCATAAAAGTCCCGTGCTCCCCCGTTCAGCCCCTGCCCCAGCCCCCGGCAGCTGCCGATCTCTTGACTCTCGCCAGGGCTTTGCCTTTGCCAGAGTCACGCGATGGGAACCGTGCAGTTTGCAGCCTTTCAGACTGGCTTCTCTCAGCTAGTGACACGCGTGTAAGACTGCCCCGTGTCTTGTCATGGCTTGACAGCTCGTTTATTTTTAGTGCTGAATAATATTCCATTGTCTGGATATTCCACAGTTTATCCACTCACCTACTAAAAGATAGCTTGGTTACTTCTAAATCTGGCAATTACAAACTAAGCTGCTGTGAACAGTGTGAACTAAAATGCTCCCCACCCCCAACGGCTAACTGAATGGACCCCCTTGTGGCCAAAGGAATATCCTAAAGCAAAATTGTCTGCCAGGAGGAGGGAGGTCAGACAGACCTCATCATGTCCCCTCCCTTCTTGGGGACTTCCTTTGTAACCCATTAACAGGCCTAAGGGTGTGCAAGACAAACTGCAGGTCCTCAATTTAGGCTACAAATCTATGTCCGGTGGCTTATCTCTGATAACAGCCCCTTATGTTAAAACATTCCAAGCCTTTAGAAAAAGCTTCATGTCTTTAACCAATTACAAGCCAAAAAATCTTTAAACCCACCTATAACCTGTAAGCCCCCCCCCTTCGAGATGTCCCACCTTTTTGGGCCAAACCAATGTATGCCTCCCACATATTGACTGATGGCTTTACCTGTAACCCCTGCCTCTCTGAAATGTATAAAAACCAAACTGTAACCCAGTCACATTGAGTCCACTTGCCCAAGGCCTCTTGGCAGTGGTTCGGGTCATGGTCCTCAAATTTGGCGCAGAATAAATCTCTTTAAAATTATTTTACAGAGTTTGGCTTTTTTCCGTTGACAACAGTAGGGCACAGGTTTTTGTGTGGACCGTTTTCAACTCCTTTGCATAAATACCAAGGAGCATGATTGCTGGATCGTATGGTGAGAGCACGTTTAGCTTTGTAAGAAACTGACAAAGGGTCTCCAAGTGGCCGTACCATTTTGCATTCCCATAGCAACAGACGGGAGTCCCACTGCCCCACCTCCTCCCCAGCACCTGGTGTCGTCAGTGGCCATTCTAACAGGGGTGCAGCGATGTTTCACTGTTTTAATTTGCATTTCCATAAAGACACGCTGTTGAGCATCTCTCCATGTGCTATTTCATATCTGTATACATTCTTTTTTTTTTTTTTTTTTTGAGACAGAGTCTTACTCTGTTGCCCCGGCTAGAGTGCCGTGGCGTCAGCCTCGCTCACAGCAACCTCAAACTCCTGGGCTCGAGTGATCCTTCTGCCTCAGCCTCCCAAGTAGCTGGGACTACAGGCATGTGCCACCATGCCCGGCTAATTTTTTCTATATTTTAGTTGGCCAATTAATTTCTTTCTGTTTTTTAGTAGAGATGGGGTCTCGCTCTTGCTCAGGCTGGTTTCGAACTCCTGAGCTCAAATGATCCGCCCACCTCGGCCTCCCAGAGTGTCTTTCTTTCTTTTTTAAGACAAGAGTCCCTATTGCCTGGGGTAGAATGCCCCTGTGGCCTCAGCCTAGGTCACTGCAACCTCATACTCCTGGACTGAAGTGATCCTCCTGCCCCAGCCTCCTGAGTAGCTGGGACTACAGGTGAGCGCCACCACGCCTAGCTAATTTTTTCCATTTTTTACTTGGACGGATAATTTTTTCTATTTTTAGTAAAGACAGGATCTCACTCTTGCTGAGGCTGGTCCTGAACTCCACCTCCCAGAGTGCTAGGATTATGGGAGCTGCCAGCCCACCTGAAAGGCAGACTCATCCCCTCCCAGAGCTACAGAACCAGATCCTGTATGCTAACAAGATCTGAAGGTGATTATATGCACATTACATTTAAGACACACTGTGAACCTACTCTACTTTGTCTCTTTTTTTTTTTATAGGCTAAATTTTAAGACTTGTTCACAGCTGAAAGCCTTCAATGCCATTATTACAAATGATGCTGGTACTGAGGGGGTTTGTGGATGACATTAAAATGAGAAATGCTTCTTGACATTAAGCTGAGAAATGGTTCTAACAACCAGGAAGATAGAATTGAAAGTAGCTTTAATTAATTAGTGCAGTGATTACTCTAAAACAGGCTAAAATTCTTTGGGGAACAGCACCAGTATCGTGTGGTGTAAGGCGTGGGCACAGACACAACACTCAGGTGTGTTTTGCATTTGTCAAGAAACACTGTCTTTTCAGACCTCAGGCCTGGGAACAGCTGTTGCCCAGGGCCCGCCAGGGTCTCAGTTTTGAATCGCCTTAATGATTCTGGATGAGATGGTTTATATTGCAGAGAGCTAATTGTTAAATCCTCATTATTCTGTTGCTCTTAAATCAGGTTGGTAGAAAGATGTGAACCTGGAGATCTGGTACTTCTGTCCTAGACTGGTCTTTCTAAAAGTGAGATTTAGCATTAATTAGGCCCTTAGTTTTTAAATAGGAAGTTGAGCAGAGAGGGAAGATTTGAGGACTATTTCTACAGTTTTAAAACTAAAAACTGTCACTGAAGGTACTGAACATTTTGTTTATTCTCTCATGCCCAATTCTGTGAGACAAGCTCCTCTCAAAGTTGAATTAGGAAGATATTTTCCTGTTACCTTTTATTCAATAATGAGAGCCGTAACTCATAATATTATTTCTGTATTCTTCTTGTCTTCCAGAAATTCCTAAGTATTAGAAGCTTCTCTTTATTTAGGGCTTCTAATTCACCTTCCTTTTCCTCTTGTCTTCTAGTTCTTGTTTTATAGGTTTTTAGAATCTTCATTTTATTTTAAGTCGTCTCAAATTCCTTTTGGAAGTAGTGAGTGAATAAATATTAACATAGTGTAATTTTATAAAAGAAACCACAAAGTGTATTAGATTTTTTTCTGCTTCATTAACTCTACCTTATTTGAGCATTAGCTATATTCAGGGCCCTGGGCTTGGAATGGGCCAGACCAAGCTATCTTTAATTTTGTTTTCTCTGAACTGAGGAGCCGAGGAAGTTTTGGGCGAGAGTGGAGGTCTGCTTGGGAGGGTTGTCCTGGCAGCTCTGTGCACAGTGGCTTGGGAAAGGTTGGCAGGGTATCAGTTTGGCAGCTGTCTCAGTGGTCTCAGGCTAGAGCATTCACCCTGAAATTGGAAAGGAGAGAGAGGATGAGGATGGGAAAGACCTTCTGGGGACAAAGTGGGCTGATTGGGCTACTGGTGAGGTGTAGAGAGTAAGGAACAGGGAAGGATGTATAAGACCCTGGTTATCAGGCTTTGATGTTGCTTTGAGAAAGTCCTCTCCAGTTTTTACTATTCTTTTCTTGTATCTGCGGAACTTGATAAACTAAACCTTAGGTCGGCAGAGTTGCTTTCTTTGTTTTTTTATCCTTTCTGCTCTCTTTGTCATAAATTCTCCGTGGGAAATGTGAAGCAGCTGCAGTAGGTGCCTAACCTTTTCTTGTTTCTTTTTCTCTGCTCTGTACCTCAAGTTCTCCGCCAGTAGAGAGGAGGTGGACTGAACTTCCTTAGCAAGATCTCTCTCATTCTTTGGAAATATCCTTTTCTAATACAACTTCTCACCCATCTTTAAGTCCTGGGTGTGAAGCAGGAAGAAATGTCTCTGAAGCAGCCAACCGGGATGCCATGTTCCCTTTGCCTTTGCCGGGGAGAAGCTCTTGGGAGTTGAGTTGGGAAGGCCAAGTCAATAACAGATGGCTGTCCTGGGGTGCCTGGATATCAGCCCAGCCCTTCTCTTCAAGGCTGTTTTTTGCCCTGGTTTGCAAGGCATTCAACAGGGACACAGGTGCAATTAGAATAGGATGAAATGCCCTTTTCATTTGGACCTGAAATGGGACCCCATACTTAGTGAAGCCTTACTCAGTGACTTCTAAAATTCGAAAATTATGTTTCTTTGAGGCTGGACTCGTTGACTCCCATTAGCTCTTTATGAATTAGGAAATTTAATGTGGGTATTGGAGGGTAAATCAAATGGGAAGGAATTGTCATGTTTAAAACAGCTAAGAACATAGACTGTTTTTAAGGGGTCCTACTTTAGCCTACAGAAGCCTAAGTTTACGTGTTGAATAAACTAATTAGACTAATTGTGACTCATTCTGATTTATTCATCAGAGAAGTCCTTTGCTCTACAGCTTGTACTGGGCTGGCTTCTTATTTGAACTTTCCGTGAATGTTTGCAAGTAATAAAATAACTTTATGATTCATACTTTGTGGTTATTTAGTGTAATAATTTAGGTAAGGCTTTACCGTGTATAGTAGCATGCATACTTCTAATCTATGCCCTTTGATACTAAAAGTTATGCTAATTTCAAAGGGCTCTATTTCCTTAAAAGGAAGTGAGTCTGTAAATCTGGTAGTAGCAACTGAAGAGAGGATGGCAGTCTTTTCAGTAGGGGAGGGGGATGCACACAGTTTAGGTTATGTTTTTGAGATTAACTGTCCTAATCTAGGACCCCTTAACCTCCTGAAAGTTACATGCAAATTTAATATGTATTCATTTTTCTGGGACACACAGCTTTTATTACGTTTTCAAAGGAGTAGATGGCTCCTAAAAGCTAAGAACCTCTGCAAAATAATTTCTTTTTCTTTATTTCTTTTAACACTAAGTTGTGAACCTTTACCTATTTTCACCGCTTTAAAAAAATATACTGTTATAGCTCCCTGAATTAGTTAACTCCTGTTTACCCTGCCTATCAACAAAACCCACTTCCACATTTTATGTCCAGACATTAGTCAATGAAAATTAGTCAGTGATGACTAGAACATGAACAATCGTGCTTCAAGACCTAAAATGTGCCCAGAATATGGTGTTAATTGTGCTAGTTTATTATATTGTTTCTAAAGAGAAAAAGCACTCCAAAAAGGTAGGTAGGATAGTATATTCTTTGTTCTCTGTCATCTTCCTGTCTGCCTCACTGTAGGGATTAGAGACAGGTTTTGGAGGAGGTATGGGCACCACAGGGTGATTTCTAGTGGGGTTAGAGAAAGCTAATTTGCTGTATCCACCTAAGCAAAGACCTTGCCCCAGACTTGCGGAGGCGGGTGTCCTGTGTTTGTTTGTTTGAGGATCATGATTTCTCAGGTTTGTTCCTTTGCATGGTGGCTGAATAATGAAATAGTGGACACTTCAGAAGTAAGGAGAATAACTGTCACAACAATGTCATGATTTACCTTTGTTCTGACTGAATGGAAAAAAAATAATGTTAATAGCTAAAGGTATAGAGTGCTTACCATTTGCCAGGAATTGTTTCTAAGTTTTTTTTTTTTTACATATGATAACTCATTTTATCCCCTGTCCACTAACAAATTGCGTGGTTTGAATAGGCCTTGTTGATAAATAAAAAGGAAACAAGGTAGTGATCTCTTCCTGCAGGCTGGCTGGATGTTTGAGATAACATTCCGTACCATTATTGGTTGAAGTGGTGATTTAGCTGTTGCTTTGGAGTACAGGTGGGAGAGGTAGGCTTTGGGTCTTGCCAAGGATCTCTGGAATGGGAAAGACTGGGAGGGACTTTATCGATCTAGACCTTTCTGTACTGCTTGGCTGCCTCCCCCCCCAAATACACATTTGACATTCTCTACACACTAGTTGCTTGCCCCTCTGCCTGAATAGCTGACTACCTGTCTTTTCTGAAATTATTTCTTGAGGGGAGATTTACAGTATCTTGTAGCATAGTAAAATACCCAACTAGGAGTTGGCTAGTAAAATGTGATTGTTTAATATGTTTCAACCTTTATTGAGCAGCCACCCCCTGGGTTGCAGAAATTTAGGATGTTCTACGGCAAAACAGGAATAAAGATTCTTTGCACTTGATTAGTCACTAGACTTGTGGGGGCCTACAGGTAAGCTGGGCATTCTCATGAGAGCTGCTATACAAGATGCTTTGATAAGCTGAAGGAGGATCTGGTTCAACCTTGAGGATATAAGGAAGGTTTGGGGAAGGTGGCATTTGAATGAATGAATAAATTAATGGTAAAGGCATACTTTTTTTTGAAGAGACAACATCTGGCTCTGTTTCCCAGGCTGGAGTGCAATGGCACAATCTCACACAGCCCACTGCAGCCTCAAACTCCTGGGCTCTAGCAATCCTCCTGCCTCAGCCTCCTGAGTGGCTGGGACTATGGTTATGTGCCACCATGCCCACCTAATTTTTTAAATTTTTTGTAGAGGTAGAGTCTCACCTTGTTGCCAAGGCTGGTCTTAAACTCTTGGCCTCAAGTGATCCTCATTCCTCTGCTTTTCAAAGTGCTGGGATTACAGGTGTGAGCCACCATGTCTGGCCAAGGAGTACTGCTTATTGTAAAGCTCAAGAATGTCACAGCCTCTAATATTTTACGCAGATAGAAAGGTTAAGGTGATTTTTTTCCCAAATAAAAGAACAAAAATAGCTTCTAAAAATGGTGATAACTAAATCAACAAAACACAGGCAAAGAAAGTTAAGCATTTGATACTGTTTTGACTGAACCTTTCATTCTTTCAGTTAATTTTAAAGAAATCCAGTGCTTTATACAAAGGAATAGATAGGGGGATTATTAAAGTGCTCTGGATCTCTCTCTCTCTCTCTCTCTCTCTCTCTCCCTCTCCCTCTCCCTCTCCCTCTCTCCCTCCCTCCCCCCCCCTCTCTCTCTCTCTCTCTCACACACACACACACACACACACACACACACACACACTCTCACTCACTCTGTTTAGCCAACATAAATGTGTGTGGCTGTCAGTGAATGCTGTATTTTCCCTAAGTTTGTAACCTCTCCTTTATTAACACTGTCTCTACATTATTATGGCCTTAAAAAATGTACACTGTAGTGGTGCATTCTTTGATTCAACTAGAGTTGGATCAAAGGAGTTACCAGGTTGATTGTCTTAGACTGAAGCTTTCTAAAGAGCAAAGTTTCTTTGAAGCTCAGGTAGCTTACTGTTATCATGTAAGCCTCATTTTTATATTTCTTTGCCCCTCTTTATCAATATTCAGATAGTTCTCTTTCTGCCAAGTGTGAAGCCAGGATCTCATCTTTGAACAGATTAGCATTCCACACAGTCCAAGGCACAATCTGTTTGTGTCTGGGTTGCTCCATTCAACTTCAACAGCAGCATGATGATTTATGATCCATGTGTACACTGGAGAGATTCAGGGGAGAGCTAGAGTTGTGGTAATTGGATTAATTTTTTTTTTTTTTTTGTAGGAGCACACCTTCTTCCTGGTGTTTTGCAAATATTCTAGGCAATTCCAACTTCATTTGGAAGGTTTCTCTCACAGTAACCTGCTCTAGGTAGCTCTTGAATTCCAACAGATAGAAGCAGAGACACAAAAATCTGCTAGATAGGTGGGATAAAAAGTGACTTTTTTTACCTTGTGCATCTTACTTGGATCAATATTTGGAAATTATTGATAGAAAAAATTATTCCAAGTAAGAAGGGGAAGGCATAGGTAAAAGAATGTGAACTAAACAGTAATTCCTAGAGCTTGGTTAGTTGTCTTAGTTACAGCTGTACTTGAAGGATTTATAAATCATCGTGAACATTTTTGAAAATCATAAAGGTAGTTCCTGGTTACTTTTTCTAGTTTTCATGACAGCCCATTTTATGGATAGTCACTAGATTATGAACCTTTGGAGATTGGGGCTATTGCGTTAATCTTCACATCCCCCACTGTGCAAAGCACAGTTTGCTCATTTGTTTCATTTTTTTCCCCTCTCAACTATAATTTTCACATGTAAATGATCAAATTATAAGAGATTAAAAGATGATTTAGGATTTGGGGTACTTTGGTTTTCTAGCTCAGAATAGAAAGATGAAAGAGCAGTGATCAGTTGTAGTAATTAACCATTATGGCAAAAGGAAAAAAGGCACAGAGCAAAAAGAAAACATGACTATTCTGGCTGGCATTCCGAGTCTTTAGGTAAGTGGTTTGGGAGTGCATGGCTCAGATAATACTCCAGGTTATCTGAACTTCATTTAATGCCCTGCAAAGAAGCAGACCTATAGGAACACCTTCTCCTGTCTGCAGCTGCCACAGAGGGTAGCAGACTTCTTGCTAGGGAGCGCAGAGGAGACTGGGCATGCCCCTGGAGGGAGATTCTGCTACGCTTCACTTACACAGCTGGGAATGCCCTGAATAATGTCCGAGCTTACAATGCAAAGTGCTAATTATGTTCAAGAGTCTGATACCTCAAGATTCAACAGATTTTTTTGTGGGGAAGTTCATACTCATATGCCATTTATAGAGGGATTATTGGAGTAAAGCTCTCCTAGACATTAAACATCCTGGTAGGAAGAAAAAGAGAAGCAAATTCCTGATGTTGGGAAATTGCAGCAGGTGTTTGCAGCATGCTTAAGCCTGGCGCAGCAATCCTAAGGGTGCTGTTCAGTTTCATAGTTTTTCCTCTTGTGTAGGGCTGGATGTAGCTTGCCCTTCCTTTATTTAACAAATATTTGATCTAAACACTTTCTAGGTGTTGGGAGTAATGCAGCAAGCAAAGCAAACCCCCGATCTCTATGTTCTCGTGAGGGAGAAGGAGAATAAACACCTGATAAAGCACCTGGTAGTCATAGGCTGAGAGGATAAGGAGATGGAGTGGGGTGGTGGAGGCTGCCGAGATGCTGTGGGGACATTTGGTAGAGACCTGAAGTGAGGGAGAAGGTGTGCTAGGTGAGGGTGCCAATGTGAGCATAGGCCCTGACGTGGAAGTGTGCATGGCCCAGTCAAGGAGATGGACCCTTGAGGCCTGCTGAGCTGAAGTAGAAGCGCCAGGGAGGAGGGCTGGGGGTGAGGTGAGTGTAACCAGGGCCAGGCCCCACAGGCCTCGTGGGCGCCGAGCTTGCTCAGTGGTCTCCCTTCCTCTGCTTTGGAGCCGCCTTTCCTTTGCAGCAACATTAGTTCTAGGGTGAGAAAATATTAGTGGGGAATTTCTATATAAAATTTACTTCTGGAAACAGAAGGATTCTTGCTTAGACCTCAGCTGTTGACGGGTGGTAGATAAAAGGCCTTTTCCTCAACTTTCCTTCTTTTTTTAATTGTGGTAAAAAAAACATATAGCATAAAATTTACCATCATAGCCATCGTTAAGTGTATCGTCCAATAAGTAGTGTTAACTATATGTACCTTGTCATGCAACAGAACTAGAACTTTTCATCTTGCAAAACTGAAACTCTATCCCCATTGAACAACACCCTTTTCCCTCTCCCTCCAGCCCCTGGCAACCACTGTTCTACTTTCTGCTTCTAAGAGTTTGGCTACTTTAGATACCTCATGTTAGTGGAATCATGCAGCTTTTGTCTTTTTGTGACTAACTTATTTCACTTAGCATAATGTCCTCAAGGTTCATCCATGTTGTGGCATATGACAGGATTTACTTTTTTTATATAAGCATGAATAATATTCCATTGTGTGTACATGCCCCATTTTCTTTATCCATTCATCTGTGGATGGATATATAGGTTGCTTCTACCTTTTGGCTATAGTTACTTTCTTTTGAACCCTGCTTGTGTCGGGCACTGTGCTAGGTGCTTGGATAGGAAATGAATGCAGCCCAGATCTGGCCCTTAAGGATGCCACAGTGTAGTCAAGGAGAAAGACTGTTTCCATATGGTCTATGGGAGAAAAGCTATGGTGGAGATAAATGCAGAGAGAGGCATTTGGGACCACATTTATTTCACATAACTAAGCTTTTTTATTTTTTATTTATTTTTATTTTTATTTATTTCAGCGTATTATGGGGGTACAAATATTACGGTTACGTATATTGCCTGTGCCCTCCCCTCGAGTCAGAGCTTCAAGCGTGACCATCTCCCTCAAACGTTGCACATCTCACTCATTATGTTTGTATATACCCACCCCCTCCTCCCCCCTCCCACCCGCCCGACACCCGATAAATGTTATTCCTACATGTCCACTTAGGTGTTGATCCGCATAACTAAGCTTTGAAGGAAAACTAGAGGAAGTCAGATTGGTGGGGAGATGGTCTGTGGAGGGGCTACTGGGCAAGGGACCTTGACCTGAAGGAACACAAATTTGGTTACACAATTAGAAGAGGTTAGAATGTGGGGAGTGGTGAGAAATGTAGCTGGAAGCATAAGCTGCAGCCAGGAAAAACAGGTCAGGAAGGGTCTCTTGAACCATGCTAGAGAGCGTAAAGTTTTCTTGAAGGCCGCTGGGAGCCACTGGAGGATTTGGAGAAGCCATCGGAGGAGCCACTGGGGAAAAGTGATGGCGTTTTAGAAGGCACACACCAGTGGCAGTGCCATTATAGAATATTGCTGAAAATGCCCATAATGTATTATTTTATTTGTTCCATCCTCAATAATTATTTGTTTAAAGAGCAAGCCTGGAATGGGTTTTCTATCAGGGACCAGAGATGAGCAGACACTATTTTTGGGGTTAGGGATAGAGGTTTCTTTGAGCTTTGTGTTAATTTGTCTGATTTGTCACTGAGTACCTATGGTGACCAGTTCCCTGAACTGTGCCCTGAGATGAGGTTTCTGTCATCATGTGGTAGAGAATTCACTGAAACTTGAATATTTGCCATTAGGTGAAGCAGGAGTATATCTTCTATGAAAGGGTGTTGAAATATTTGTCATATGCCATGAGCTGTTTAATCTGGAAGTATTTATAAAAGTGTCATCTGGTGTGAAGGCTGATATTTAATTATCTTAAGAAAATACTGGAAAAGACGATTCACTTCCAGATTTTAGGGTTTTGTTGTGGGTTTGTTTTGTGGAAATGATTTGTGTTCAGTGCATTTTTCCCCCCACAGCTCTCATATGGTATTGTTTTGACTTGTTTGGAAGATAATTTACTTATGTTAAAGAGAATGCTTCAAATAATCTGGGAAGTGTGTTTAATCACGTTAGCTAGAAATTAGAAGTTATTGTCTGTGTTGAAAGGATCATTATTTATTCATTCATTTATCCATCCATTTATACAATACAAATTCACTCAGCATGTGTTGTGTGGCAGGCACTGTGCTGGTACATATAACAGATATAACAGATATGGCTTGACTCGTTTTGCTAGGCAGTGAGAGAGACAAACAAGTACATGTGTGCATACACATACACACTAATTGTGGTAAGGGCTAAAAATTGTTGAAAAGAATGTAGTGTTAGGGAATTTGGAGTAGGGTAGGGAGCTATGTAGGGTAGTCAGATAATACATTTTTGAGAAAATGACATTTAAGAGGCGACCTGAAGGAAAACAGAGAGCCAATCATTTGAAGAGTAAGGGAAAGGGTCTTCTAGGCAGATTCAACAGAATGTGCAAAGGCCCTGGGGAAGCTTCTGGTTTTAGGGAAACTAAAAGGATAACGAGGCTTGAATATCAGGGAAATCCTACTGGACCACATATACTGTGGTTAGTAAAGAGCTTGGATTTTATTTTAAATAGGGAAATAACATAATCTGATATATTTAAAATGATTACTGAGGCTTTTAAGTAGAGAATAAATTAGAGGGAGGCAAGACAGTGGGAAAACTAGTAATTAAGGTAACAGTAGTAGAGGTGAGAGGTTATTCTAACAGTAGTGAGAGGTGAGAGGTCTAGGGAAGTCTTCTCAGAATGTGATCTCAGGATCAGCCCCATCAAATCACCTGGGTGCTTATTAGAAATGTAAATTCTCAGCCTTCTCATGGACCTGCTGAATCAGAAACTTTGGGGCTGGGGCTCAGAAATCTGCTTCAATGAGTCATGTGGATGATCTGATGTACAGAAAAGTTTGAGAACCACTGGTCTAGGGATTGCTGGAGGAGATTTTGAGAGGTGGACAGATTCAGGATACATTTTAAATACACAAATGATAGAACTTGCATATGGGACTTGAGGAAAAAGGTGAAATTAATTATTGATGAGTTTGAGCAACTAGGTAGATGTGGTCCTTATTGAGTGTGCTGAGGGAGAATGATGGGGGTGGAAAAAGCACTTAACTTTTGTACACATTTTGATTGAGTTTGAAATTTACATGAAATGTTCAAGTGACGATGTCCAGCTGTTAATGGCAATTTGAGTATACAGCCCACAGAAGATATTTTAGTTTCAAGAAAGGAGTTGGGACTTGCCAGTGTACAGGGATTATTTAAAGCCATTGGAGGCTGGGTGGCTCATGGCACCTGTTATCCTAGGACTCTGGGAGGCCGAAGTGGGAGAATTGCTTGAGGTCAAGAGTTTGAGACCATCCTGAACAAGAGCGAGACCCTGTCTCTACAAAAAATAGAAAAAAAGCCAGGTGTGGTGGCGCATGCCTGTAGTCCCATCTACTTGGAAGGCTGAGGCAGGATAGCTTGAGCCCAGGAGTTGGAGGTTGTAGTGAGTTACGATGATGCCACTGCACTCTAGCTGGGGCAACAGAGTGAGACCCTATCTCAGAAAGAAAACAAAGCTATTGGAATGAGTGTGATATCACTCACAGAGAGAGGTAGAAAGAGAGAGAGAGCACACACACAAAGGACTGAGAGCCAGAAGGAACTCTTGACATTCAGAGGAGTGTGAGCCAGTGAGAAGAGAAGAGAACCAGGAAAATGTGGTTTCATGGGGAAATATTTCAAGAACAGTGATCATCTGTGCTTAATGCTTCTGAGAGTTCATTATGATGAAGCTGAGATTTGTAGCACAGAGATCATTAGCTAGGCATTCTATTTGGATTGCCAGTGAAATTGAAATAAAAATTCAAGGATCAACTTGATTTGCATCAGGGGTTTAAGATTAGAAGAAACCAGAGAAACATAGCCTCAGTTTTCTATTTACTAGTTTTCCAAACAGTGAGTTTTCATTGATTTCCCTGGCTCCCCTCCGGCTGCTACTTGCTGTGCACAAACAAACTCTGAATGAGCATTTTGTAGTCCTGAAAAGGAGTAGCATATGGGCTTCAACAGCCGGTCATATTTTCTTTTATTACTATATTTAAAACAACATTCAGGATTTTAAAAATATTCCTGGCAACTAGCATAACAGGCTGCAATAAAAATTATTCCTGACTATTGATACCCACTTAAGCCCACTACTGAAGCGCCTCATGTCATGTTACTGAATCCAACTTCTTGGAATTGATAGTCTTAGTTAATTTGTCACTCAGCAAATTTATATTGGTGAGTAAGAAGAAGAAAAAGAGATTTATAGCTTGCATATCTCTACAAATTTCTGTTTAGTATGGTCAATATTTGAGAAATTTCTATTTTTAACATTTGGGTTATAAATGATAAAACATTGTGGCTTAGGTGGGAGGATGTGAGCTTGCAGAGAGGAATGGATGTTCGACACCATTTATGTTTGAACCGTTGAGCTAGGGACTTCAGAGTTATTATTTCATCTGATCCCCACTCTGAGGTAGGTGGTATTTCCCTCATTAGGAGATGAGGAAATGAGCTAGTAAAGAAAACACCTATTTAAATATAGGTCTAAAACATCTTTCTTCTGTGCCAAGCTCCTGTGGGAAGAGCGTGTGTGGAAGAGGAGTTGTGGGCACTGGGCTCACAGAATGGTGTCTAGCAAGACAAGCCAGAGGTATAGGAAAGGGATAAAGGATAATGAGATACTTTAAAGGAAATTGAACCACAGTAAGGCACTTAAAATTGAGTTTTACTGGCAAGTCCTGCACAGAACAAAAAGAGTCTTTAGGCCGGGCACTGTGGCTCACGCCTGTAATCCTAGCACTCTGGGAGACTGAGGCAGGAGGATTGCCTGAGGTCAGGAGTTTGAGACCAGCCTGAGCAGGAGTGAGACCCTGTCTCTACTAAAAATAGAAAAAATGGTGGTGTGGGCCTGTAGTCCCAGCTACTCAGGAGGCTGAGGCAGGAGGATCACTTTACCCTAGGAGTTTGAGGTTGCTGTGACCTAGGCTGACACCATGCACTCTAGCCTGGGCAACAGAGCAGACTTTTGTCTCAAAAAAAAAAAAAAAAGTATATGCTCAGTGTAGGGCTTGGTCCTTAAAGACTGGCCTAGGAGTTTTCTAGATAGTGCCGTAAATCTTGCATTAAAGTAGCTTCAGACCATGAGCTCTGTTGGTCATTTCAATAAAAGCTTCCTTTCTACTTTGATGTCCTATTTCTTTCCCTCTTGTTTGCATGTTTAATTTATTTACTTTTTCTTTCTTACTGAGCTGCAAGGCCTTGTTTCTTTTCTATGTAAGTTACATTTCTCTGAATCCAGATGTCATCTCTTCCTTACCCTCTCAAGTTTCACTATACTTATGACAGTCTTCACCTTCTCTCTCCTGACTTCTTGTAAAACCAGTGATTGAGGTAATTAAATTGAAATGTCAGGGGGAAAACATCTCCTGAAATGGTGAGCTAGACAAAACTTCATGTTAGTTAACATGGATATTTTAATCCAGCTGTTTTTGAGCACGGGTCGTTAAGTCTTTGGCTCTACAATGGGTGCCAGTCTTATGTATTTCCAGTCACAAAAGATCTTTCTGTTGTGTTGAAGACAAAAGTTCATAAGAATCAGTTGGCCATTTAAAATGATAATGAGCAACTTAGCCTAAAGCAGATGTCACAAGCTGGTGGCTTGCAGCCTGCTCTAGTATATTTTAAATATACAATGTTTAAAAATTGGTTCCCAACGTGTACAAATTGGGAGACTTCAGCCATAAGTTGAGATTCCAGCTTCTCTTTAAAAAAAGGAAAAAGCAGACCTGGGAATGCCAGGCCTAGTTCGTGCCTAGCAAGAATTGGAAGAGCTGGGTAGTGACCGAGCCCTTTCTTTCAGCGGTGGCAGGGTATCTCCAGTTTGCCACAACCCCCAGAGGGCCCTAGTGTTTCTCATTGGCCCTGAAGCCCATGCTGACTGCGATTTGTCATTGTCCTCAAGACTGTTGTTTTCCATTCAGACTGCTTTTTTTTTTTTACAAAGCCACCTTGGCCTTCTTATACATTTGAGTTTGCTGGTCCTTGGCCTAAATGATCAGGATGTGGCACATTCAGAAGTTTGTAGTATCTCTGCCAAAGCAAAAGATGGGAAAAATCATCCTGTCTACTAAGACACTGCTGGAATTCAGATCAGGATATGAGTGAGAGGAAGCACATATGTAAGTGGAATGCATTGGGATTTTTTGGAGAGGTCAAACAAGAGATCTGATGACCCATTCAGTCATACCTAAATGCAGATTTCTTCTTGTTTCAGACACAATTTTTCAAAGATACTCAAAGTATCTCAGCTGTTGTCTCTGTATGTATATTTTGAAAGATAGGATTGAGGAAAATAATGAAAAAGGAAACAGGGATATCTTTCTCCCCAGAAGTCATTCAGGCTGTTCCTTGTAGAAGAGGATATTTACAAAACTTCAGTTCCCAGCCTGGGCATCAGCTCATCATTCATCTAGGGAGACATTCTTTGATATGAAGTTGTTTAATGATGACCTTGTGAAAAGCATGTGATCCTATTCAACATCAGGGATTTATGGTTAAAAGAACCCATTTGTGTGCATTGAGGTACACTATTGTAGGTCAGGAAATTGAAAGAAGGGGGTCGAGGGGGAAGTAAGGTGAGTTTCATTCTGTAATTATTAATAGTTCAGCAAACACAAGTGGAGTGCCCCTGATGGGTCAGGCCTTGTGCTGCTACTAGGGGTGGGAAGATAAGTAAGACAAAGAGAACATGTAGACTCCAACAAAGAATTTCAGTATAGTGTGGTAAGACGTATGCCCATGGCACTGTTGGATTCTAGATTGGCACCTGGCCTAGTCCAGGGCTGGCAGGATGCTCCCCTAGAGAAGCTGATGACTGGTTGAGCCTTAAAGGCCAAGTGAGAGCTACCCAGGTAATGACAAGTTAGAGAGGAATTTAAAGGGTGAAGTTCAATTTGGGGAATAGAAGGGCTAAGTCATGGAGGGCTTTGCTGAAGATTTTGGGGAGCCAGGGAAGGAGAGAGATGATCAGATTTCTATTTTAAAAAAAAATTAATTTAATTTTTAAATAGAGGCAGGGATCTTGCCGTGTTGCCCAGGCTGGTCTTGAACTCCTGGCCTCAAGTGATCCTCCCACCTAAGCCTCCCAAAGTGCTAGGATTACAGGCAGGAGCGACCGTGCTGGACCTCCAGATTTCCATTTTGTCTGCAGTATGGTAACTGTATTACAGTGTGGCAGGATGGAGGCTGGGAGACCAGGAAACTTGCAGCCAAATTAGAAAATCCTTTTTGATTATGGAAGATGGAGGAGGGTGGAATCTGGAATGGCCCTAGCTATGATTAGCCTGCTGCATTAGGTGAGACACTGTTCAGAAGTGCTGGCTCTTTGCCATTTTGAAGAACCAGTTTAGATGCTGCATTATGGGCTTAGATTGAGGATGGATCGTTGATCCATGTTACCTTTTTGCTGATTTATATTTCAAGAGGTTTTTTTTTGTTTTGTTTTTGAGGGAGAGGGCGGGGGAGGAGGGAGCTTATAATTTTGCTAAAAGTTTTGCAGAAGTGACTCATGTTTATCAAAATGTATAAATTTGTTTGATTATAACATTGTTACTATGGGAAATCACACTTCAACAAGAAGCAGCAAACTTCCTGGGAGGAGGCAGGCAGGCAGTATATTCTTCTGCCCCAGAGGAAGCTGAGGATTGAAGCATTACCTTTGCTCACACGCTGGGACTAGTTAATTCTAAGCCACCTCCAGCCTCCTGGTATCAAAACAACTTTTCTTCTGTTTATTATTATATGGAAGCTGCACAGTTCAAATGTTCTGTGCTATGCAAGGACCTCCGTAGAGGATGCGGCAATAGCCCTCCACAAAATATTCTGGGAAAGGATTGCATGTTCCTGGGGCGCCACTACTGTAACAGATACTCCACTGATGCTGCAGCCCATGTAGGCTAAAGAGCTTTTGTTAGGTACTAAGTTCAGTTAACATTTAGTTCAGTCTGTCATCATCCCTCTTCAAGAAAACTTCAGTAGCCTCTTAACTAGCCCCCGCCCTGCCCTCACCACCCATGCTGTGATCTCTCTCTGATCCACTGTTTGGCAGAGTGATTTTCTGAACTGCAAATCCAAGTCTATCATTCCTCTACTTAAAATCCTTCAGCAGTTTCCCAAAGCTTGTCAGTGGGAGTGGGAAGGCAAGAATGTGTATCTGTCTGACCCTGCAGCCTACATCTCCTACTCTGCCTCACCGCCCTGTGCGGGACAGTGAGGCATCTTTCCCCAGGGAGTCAGGTTCCGTCCTCCTTGTTGTCAGATCTCTAGAAAGCTACCTGGCTTGAACCCCATTATCCTACACTCTTGGAAGCCCACTACTTTGATTTTTGATGTTTGTCTTTGGCTTTTAGCAAAAAGTTGATATGAAAAGCCAAGTGTGAAGGATGTGTCCATGGTTTTTATTTTTGTTAAAGGAATCATCAGGCCGTTTTGCAATTCAGTGCTTTATTTAAGGACCTATGAATAATTGTTGAATGAATAGCTCCTATTCTAAATTGCTTTTAGCATATAGTGCCAGGAAAAAAGAGCTTTTCTCATTTAAAACTTGTATGCTTCCTTTTTAAAAAATCAATCAATTAAAAAAATGCTGTGTTTGCTTTTTACTTTTGTTGCCAGGAGCCTCGGAGCTAAAGATTTCAGTCATAATAGTCATAAAAACCCAAGTAGTGGTTGAACGGGCAATCTGCTGTTTTTGTCTGCCCAGCCTAGCAGCTCTTTTCCTATTTATCCATTTGTTTATAAATATTTATTGAGTGGTTGTCATGTGCCGAGCACTGAGAATATTGTGACTAGGACAGGCAGGCAGAAATGGAAGTGGGTGGATTGTACTCGTCTGGGTATGAGGTAATGGTGGCTTGGGTGAGTGTTGGCAGTGAAGGTGGAGAGAAGTGGATGGGTTGCAAATGTATTTTTAAGGTAGAATCAAGTGGATTTGCCGAAGTTTAAAAGTGGGGAGTAAGGGAAAAAGAGGAATCAAGGATGATGCTGAGGTTTTGATTAGGTATATGATGGTAGACTGAGACTTTTGCTGAGACTGAAGGTGGGGAGGAGCAAATTGGGGAGCAAGGGATGTAGACCTGAAAACATCTGGGTCACGCTAATTTGAAATACTGGTTACATATCCAAAAGGAGATGCCGTTTAGGTAGAGATTCTGTCTCCATTCCTTACCCACGCCCTCCCTGCACAAGTACGCACATATGCAAGGCTTCTTTTAGGAAACTTCTTGCCTGACTGCAACCATGCAATTCCAGTGTGGCTTCAGCTTCCCCAGCCACAGAAGATCTGATGCTTCTGCTGTGCCTGCTGGTACCCGTGCCCTAGTCCAGGGGGTAGACGTATGACCCAAGAGTCCTTCATTGGGGTTGTTGGAAATACTGCGTTGGAAAGAGCCCCTCTCTTTTCCCTGGAGAGACTAAATAGTACACGCTCAGAGCTGCCTGTGCTGTGGAGGAATCCTGCCGTGTGGAGGAATCCCATCTGAACAGTAGCAAAGGATGCCCTTACCTAGAAAAGCAGAGATTCTTGAGAAATGTGGAAGACCCGCCTCCTCCCCACTGTTTGCTACACTATATCCTTTGGAATGCTAGTTTCAAAGGTGTTAAATGAATAAAGTTTCCTTTAGTCAAACAAGTTTAATGAAAGAAGTTTCTTTCTTTAAACAGCTGAACTTTTCAGAGCCTTTAATATTGAATATGTTTTGTGCTTTGTCAAGAGTGGGATTAGTATGCAGTGTTTCCCAAATCTACATAACAGTGGAGGTTTTTTGTTTGTTTTTTTAAATGAGACATCTATAAATATCTCTCAGTAGGAACCCAGCTTGAAATGTTGCAACAGGTTGTCATTTTCTTGGGGATGGGGCTGAGGGTAGGGTTGTTCTTTCTTTCTGGGAAAACCGGGAGGCTCTGTATTACCTTTTTACTTCTTGATGTTTTATAGGTTATTAAGGAGACAGCAGCCTTTTTTCTTCCAGTATTTTAACATGTTAGTACCAGACATTATACTTAGGCACGAATTTTGGTTCAGAGACTTGCTCAGCATCACAGCAATTATGAGTCACAGAACTGACCCTAGAAGGTACATTTTTTCTCCTCTGCTGGTGTTTTTGGGGGGGGGGGGAGAGAGAGAGAGAGAGAGAGAGAGAGAGAGAGAGTGTGTGTGTGTGTTTGTGTGTGTGTGTATGTATGTATGTATGTGTATTCAGGATAACACTTAAAACAGTGATTTTTTCCAAAGGCTAGACTGAACACATCCCTGGCGGCTGGTGTAGCTCAGAGTTGAGTAGTGATTCTGGTGTTAAAGGTTAGAGAAATTTGTTAGAAAACCTTGCAGCTCATAGTGGCTACCTCAGGCAGAGAGTAGAACATAGTTAGGGGACCAAGGAGCTGAGGGTCTTCCTGCTTTGAGGGTGCTGGAAACAGAGAGTATCTTGGTTTCCTCACCCTCATATCAATTCACTTATACCACTTAATTACTTAGAGAGAGTGAATGAAGTTGTGTGAACTTGTACTCACTCCTTGGCTGTCTCTCATGCCTTGGTGATTTGTGGTAAGGATAAATTGCTTTTTTGGCTTTTGTAAATTCTGTTTTCTGCTACCAACTGCTAACCATTAACACCTCAATCAAACAGGGAATTAGCAGCTACTCAGGTTAAATAATCTCCATGCTCACATCTTTGGGTTCTCTCCCCTTTTATACTGACCCAGATCCTAGAAAACTCATTCTGGATTTTGTTATGAAAACCTTTTTGGCCGGGCGCAGTGGCTCACGCCTGTAATCCTAGCACTCTGGGAGGCTGAGGCTGGTGGATAGCTCTAGGTCAGGAGTTCGAAACCAGCCTGACCAAGAGCGAGACCCCATCTCTACTAAAAATAGAAAGAAATTAATTGGCCAACTAAAAATATATAGAAAAAAAAATTAGCCGGGCATGGTGGCGCATGCCTGTAGTCCCAGCTACTCGGGAGGCTGAGGCAGAAGGATTGCTTGAACCCAGGAGCTTGAGGTTGCTGTGAGCTAGGCTGATGCCACGGCACTCACCCTAGCCTGGGGAACAAAGTAAGACTGTGTCTCAAAAAACAACAACAACA
>CAUYPO010004814.1:0-53955 GCA_963574435.1 Cheirogaleus major
TAAGCTGGTCATACAATCAAACACTGCAATTTATATACTGTCATCCCTGTTGATGGAATTTACATTTTTTCAAGAATTTTGACATGAAAATATGCTGCATTGAACATTCTTATATGTCACTCAGTATATTGTCCCTTCCTCCCTCCCTCCCTCATTGCTTTTTCTGAAATTTGTATATAGTTAGAAATAAAATTGTGGAGTCATAAGTTATATATTAGTTTAATTTGTTAAAATTTTATGGATACCTTATAGTTGTACACATTTATGAGGTACATGTGATATTTTGATACAAGCATGCAAAATGTAATGTGTATTTTGATACAACATGTGATATTTTGATACAAGCATACAGCGTGTAATGATCAAATTAGGGTAATTGGGATATCCATCACCTCAAACATTACCATCCATTCTTGACACTAAAGCCAACAAAAAAATTTCTCTTGGGAAGAAATCCTCGTGTGATGTAATGAACACTTACTTCATTCAATAGATCTTTTTGATAAACACAAGTTCCCACTGGATTGTTTCTTATATCAAGGCTGAAATATATATATTTGTAAATATTGTATTGTAGACCAAATAATAACTGGTTATCATGAAGATAGAAACATTTATATTTATGGGCTTTAAAGATGTTATAATCTATCAAGAAAGCTTATAATTCCATGGAGAAAATAGCTAGTAGGGTTTCTCTTTTATAATGGTAACAAATGAAAAGGTGAGCTCTATTTGAATCACCTTTTGAAAATTAAAAGTTTGTCAACAGGTGCCTAAAATGTTTTGGGGATACATATTATATATTCATTTTAATATAATGACAAGTTCAAATGAAATACTCCCACTGCCATACTTCTTTTCTTGAAAAGCATATTTACAGATGTTGATTTAAAAAAAGTATAAGTCACAGGAAATAAAAGAAAAAGTAGGTAAATTAGACTTCATCAAAATTAAAAACTTTTGTGCAAAGGACACCATAAAAAGAGTGAAAAGGCAACCCATGGCACAGAAGAAAGTATTTGAAAATTACATATCTGATAAAGGATTAATATCCAGAATATATAAATAACACCTACAACTGAACAACAACAGAAAACAACTTGATTAAAAAATGGGCAAAGGACTTAAATGGATGTTTCTCCAAAAAATATATACAGATGTCCAATAAGTACATGAAAAGATGCTCAACATTACTAATCATCAGGGAAATACAACTCAAATCACAATGACATATTACCTCATACCCATTAGGACGGCCACTATTAAAACAAACAAACACACACACACACACACACACACAAGGTTGGTGAGGAAGTGAAAATACTGAAACACTTGTATATTGCTGTGGGAACGTAAAATGGTGCAGCCACTGTGGAAAGTGGTTTGGTGGTTCCTCAAAAATAATCAGTAAAAAAAGGCCCCTGCAGGAGGAAAGAGCCTCAGGGGTGGGGCTGAGGGAAGAGAAAACCAGGAAGAGGCTGACAGCTAAGGCCAAGATTTCAGCCAGCAGAAAGGTTAGTAGAGACCTCAAATGCACAGGGAAGGAGGGCCAGGGTGATTGAAATGAAGCCATGCAGCAGCTGCTGATCCCACAGGCCCTGTGGCTGAGTGCTGTGGGCTTGGGTGAGGTTGAGCTGGCCCAGTGCCAAGGACTGCAGGTGGCCCTGGTGGAATTTCATAAGTACTCACTAGTGCAGTGGGCCTTCAGGGAGACCACTGTGGACAGTGCCATAGACATGCCCTTCCCAGCAGGGAACTTTGTGAGGCTGGAATTTAAGCTCTAGCCGATAAGCTGTCAAAAGATGTGCTAGAAGAAAGCTGAGTGCAAAGTCAAGCCCAGTGGAA
The DNA here is from genome assembly GCA_963574435.1 of Cheirogaleus major. Lineage (NCBI taxonomy): Eukaryota > Metazoa > Chordata > Mammalia > Primates > Cheirogaleidae > Cheirogaleus > Cheirogaleus major. The sequence continues at coordinate 1,846 of CAUYPO010004814.1, forward strand.
AGAAGTGGAAAATCCTGGCATGTACCAAACTTGAGGATAAAGCTTTGGCCTGGATGGTCCACTGCCCAATACAGACGCAGGTTCAACAGGAGCCCAAAGAGCACCAGCAGATCCAGTGCACCAGAGTGGATTGGGCCAGTGAGGATCCTCACAACTGCTACTGTCCTGGACCATTTGCCTTTTCAAGACCCTCCCCCCCAGCTGAACTCTGGACTAAATTTCATCCTGCCTCCTGGACGGCTACAGATGGTCATCCCAGGAGAATGATCCCATAAAACTGCTTTCTAAAAAAAAAAAAGTAAACTACAATAAAATACAATAAATAAAAATAAAAATAGGATTCAGCAATTTTACTTCTGGCTATATACTCAAAGAATTGAAAGCAGAGACTTGAAGAGATATTTGTACACCCATGTTCATAGCAGCATTTTTCACAATAGGGAAAAGGTAGATGCAATTCAAGTGTTCACTGAAGTGTAAATGGATAAACAAAATGTATTTACATACAAGCCTTTTTATTCAGCCTTAAAAAGAAAGGAAGTGCTACAACATGGATGAACTTTGAGGAGATTATGCTAAGTGAAATAAATCATTCACAGAAGGACAAATACCGTATCATTCCATTTATATGAGGGATCTAGAGTAGTCAAATTCATAGACAAAGTAGAATGGGGGTTGCCAGGGGGTATGGGGAGAAAGAATGGGGAGTTGTTTAATGGGTACAGAGTTTCAGTTTTGCAAGATGAGAAAAACTGTGTGAATGGACATTGGGGATGGTAGCAGAAAAATGTGAATATACTTAACACCACTGAACATACACTTACAAATGGTTAAGATAGTACATTTAATGTTATATATATTTTACAATTAAAAAAATTAATGGCTGAAATGGCAGATTTTATGTTAGGTATATTTTAATAGAAAAAAGTACAAATTAACCAACAGATTAACCTCAAATAGCCTAAATTTGCTACTTTCAAATTTTAATTAGACTTAAACATTTTGGGAGGTATATGGGTATGTGAAAGCCACAGCTGTAAGTTACTATTTTATATCTGATTACTAATGCTATATATATATATGTGCAATCAAATTTCTCTAATAGAAATATAATTTTTCTTTTTACTGAATACAAAGAAATAAATGGCAATGATTTTGCTAAATTCAGTATATTTTACATGGAACTCATCAATATGAGGTTGTGCCCAATGCTAATTCATCATGAAAAAATAATTTGCCTAATCATAATGGGAATTACAGCTGTAATATTTTTTAATATTTTCATTTAATGTCTAAGAAATATTGAGTATAAGGACATGCTAAAAATTGTACACTGGACACACATCAAGGGGGAAAAAGAATTTTGTATCTAAATGTCATCCAGATGAAATTTGAAGGAATAGTGCCACAAACGATTAGTCAAGTCATCTTTGTCAGGGTGCTGGGAAAGATTACCTTCTCTAGGGAGGACATGCCCATGGGCAGGAGGAAACTGTCTTCCAGGGGGGAGGAGGAAGGAAGTGGTGATGGAGAGAATCCTTGAGCTGTGTCATTGTAAAGGGCAAAACATGTTGATCCAATTTTACATCTGGGACACATCTAACCTTGGCTTATATCAGTTCCAATGCTCTTGATTTGTTTTAGTTTTAAACCAGGTTCCTAAGTCAGTAACTACTTGTTCGTTATACTTCCACCACAGCACAGACTTCTGCATGGTTTTTCTAAGGAACCTCTCCCTTCCTGTACCCAGTATCCGGATCCTCATTGCTTTTCCAATTTCTAATATCAACTTTTATTTATTTATTCAACAAATATTTGTTGGATGCCTATTTATGAGCCAGGCATTATTCTAGGGAGTAGGGATACAAAGTGAGTAGAAATAGACATGGTCCCTGCCTTTATGGAGCTAATAGTTTATTGAGAGAGAAGCACATTAAGTAAAGAATCACACAAACAACACTGACAATTAATTGAAGGAAAGGAAAGGTAGCCTGTATGGTGCTCCAAGGGCCTATAATAGGCAGATTTGACCAAATCAGAGAGATCAAGGGTAGGTTTTCTGGGAGAAATATGACAAGAACTAAGGTCTAGATATGAGTGGAAGTCAACTAGGCAAAGAGGGAGCAAAGAGCATTAGACTTTGGAAACAGCAAGGACTCAGGGGTGGGAGACAGGATAAAGAGTATGAGTCATAGAAAGAAAGCCACCATAAGTAAAGGTCGTGTTCAGACTTTCGTTCTAAAAAACTCTCTCTGGCTTCACCATGTAAACCAATGACTTGTGGCCAGTTTGCCTTTTGCCAAAGAAAGGATCCTCTATGGCAGGCACTAATCTTCCTGCTCAGCCCCTTCACTTGGTCAGTTATTTCAGCTATGGGAGTTGAAGCATACAGCTTTTCCAAACATAACCTTTCTTTGCCCATTTTATTCATCTGTGCCTATCTACAATCCCCCTTGCTCTCCTCTTAGTAAGGTAAGTTAAGGAAAAGACCTACAAATAGAACCTATTCCATACATTTAGAACTATAGCCATCGTCTCCTGAATAAGAAATCAAAATCAACAGAAAAATGTGTTAAAAGATAGAAATATCTTTTAAAATGGTGATTCTACAAAAACAGTATGGTAATATAGAGATAAAAACTGCCTTTAGAAGTTACAGCTAATCATTTTAATTCAGACATATGCATCTCATTAACTCTAATTGAAATAACTTCCACAAAAGAAAACTCTAGCATAAAAGTAACTGCAGAAATGAGGGGCACCATCCGCTATTAAGCCTAATCTCAACACATCCCCTATGATCCTTCCCAAATACAAAACAAATCTTATTCATCATTTCAAATCAACTATTTGGGGCCTCTTCCACTGTTAACACACACACACACATACACATTTTCCCCTATAAATGAATGTCAGCATTATTAATTTCACAGGGTCAAACAAACAAAAAACCTTTGGTGTTTTATAATTCTTATGACTCTTAAAACAGGTTCTAAACTATTGGGCCCAATTTAATTTTTAGTCAACATATATTTTGCATCTAATCCTAAATTATCATTAGTTTTTTTTACTGAATATTCAAGTTAAAATAAAGCTATGAATTTTGGCCTTTTATCACAAGGATTTATTATAAGGATAAAAACAATCCTACATTTATCCCATAGTCATTTCTGATAAGTTGTCTAAAAAAGTAAACAGTGATACTCAATTTTATATTTATTTTTCTTCAGTATCAGAATCAACATGTAATATCACATAATTAAATTAAAGGCCAAATAATTTTTATTAGCCTATGATGTAATTTTTACTTGACCCGGGAAAGTAGGCTATTTTCAAAGCTTGACTTTTTTCCTAACATTAATAACCTACCCTCAAAATAATTCTAATAATTACAACTTAAAACGTGGTCAGTTTTCCATTGTTCTCAGATTTTACATGCATATAAAACATCTGAGGATCTGATTAAACTGTAGTAAATTCTGGTTCAGTTGGGCTAGGGTGAGGCCTGAGATTTTTTACTTCTAACAGGCTCCAAAATAATAATGAACATTACTAGAGCACTGCTTTTCAAAAGCAAAAAGAGACTTGATTTTTTTCAGTAAGTAATGAGGTCATTGTTACACAGGACAATAATGATGACCAGTAATATACATACATGGACCCTATTAGGCTTGTATTTCTAAATATCTAGCCATGCCCTTTTTGGAATTACCAGTCCCAATTAGAAAATATATTTATAATATTACTGAAGAATCAACAAACATTTCTCATAAATGTACAGACCACAAAGGAACTGTAAGATAGACAAATTATCATAACTGAACAGAAAGAAAAAAGGCTATTTTAAACTAATTATAATTATACTTATTTGGATAAATTCCTAACTGTATGTTTTAAGTATACTTAGAAAACTTCCTAATTTTCCAAAAAAGTGAAGTCTGCGGAGAAATTCACCAGCCTAAATGAGGAACAATGAGTCTCATTCACCATAATACCATTATCATCAATGGATGATAATGCAATGGAAGCTCTTCAAGAAAAGTAAAGAAACCACAAACAATACAAATTCATGTTCCTTATCAAGCATTTCTCAAAGAATTCTGAAAATATGAGCCTTCAAATATTTCTTGTAATTCTTCTCTGCTCAGCAAAATTCTTCTGTGTTGTGACAGCATTTTATGGCAATCAATGCCTACTAGGGAAGCGGGGTTTCTCCTCTCCCCAATCAAACTGGAAGATATTAGTTGGTAGTCACGGCTTTCCCTTGTTTCCCTCTATACTCCAAATTTCTACAAGTGGGTCAGAATCAGAAATATCTGAAAATCAGAAAGGAAAGAGGGAAAAGTTCTGCAGAAATGGATGTGAAATTAATCAGAATGGGGTGGAGGGGATATCAGACCCTTGACTAATACTGTCACCTTTTATCACAGAGACAACATTGCTTCTCAAGTCACAAATTAACTTCTGTAACATCTGTTTCTTAGCAGATTGCAACTGCTTGCCAGGAATTTAAGAATTAACTTTTAGATGACATTTGCAAAGTCCCAGTCATAATTTAATACTACATTCATATTGTTGGCAACCCAACTGTTAATGGAGCTTAATGTTCTTATGATTCTCCTGATTAAATTACTACTCAAAAGCCTAGTTTCATAGATGGGAGTTTATAAGAAGAGAAAGATACATGGACATCATATTCACTTAGGTCTCAGAATTTAAAAACTATCTAATATGTAATTTAAGGTCCCTAGATATGAAGGTCATATGAGAGGACAAAAAAATTAAATTACCTCCACAAGACATAAAGAGTAAACAATCAGCTCTTCTCTTAGGGAGAAGAGACTAAGCAAGAAAGAAAAAAAATGTGGAGGTTATGGCAAGGGCAAAGATCCAACACAGGTAAGGACTTTATATTATGTAAAGCACTATCCAAGAAACTTCTGAGCTTGGCCCAACAAGAGTGTATTCACTCACCTTCCTGTGAGACTTTGGTCACTGCCTTAAAGCAGCTGTACAAACAAACGTTTAGCGAGCTTTTATTTCAATTCAATCTCAAATCTCTCCATTAGTGTATTTCAATGAAAAGCCCCTGATGGATGTGAGATTTGTATACATATAAATATACTACCATTGCCTGCTACACAGGTCTACACTCAAGAGAGCTATAAATCAGCCTGTGAAAGGAACCAAGAACTTACTAAGAGTCATCTTGAGTAGCCACAAACTTAGATATTTCCTGCACTGTTCTGCAAATATTATAAATATAAAAAGCTAACCTTGATAAGCATTACAAATAATCATGGTGAAAGCTATAGAAAATACTGGTAGACATTTCTAAATTAATGTATATAAGAAAGATTAATATTGTCTCTCCATTTTAATTTTATAGTTGAGTCAAACTGCTCCATTCCCAAAAGCAATAGTTCACTATTCATGACAACTTTAAACAGCAAGGTACTGAATTCAACGTATTTTTCCAGAAATGGAAAAAATTTCTAAGGAACCTAAAATGAATAAGAACTTTTTATTTTAAGAAAGAAACTAAGAAATATACTAAGATATGTAACAATGCAAGAAAACCTACAATTACTTTTTATTGTCAGCAACCTCCCAGGAAACATGTTCCCTTTGGTTATAGCATCACAGATTAAAAGTCATTTAAGTGTGTGATTCATTCAATAATGATAAAGGCAACTTTGAGTTCCTGTTAAAGTTTTATGTACTTTTAGTTCTGAACAAAGCACTCCAATCCTGACCTACTAGTGCTATAATCCGAAAAAGGTAAAGAATTCAAAACGGAACCTTACATTTCTATTCAAAACCGAGTCATGTCATCCCAGGAAAATTTTATATATAAAAAGAGCTGATTTCATTACTTTTCATGACAATTCCAAATCTTGCCAAAAAGGAGGAAAAAAAAACCAACCAAAATTATTTCTGCCCAATTAGGAAGGGACTCATTTTAGGGGAGAGGGGTTGTTGATAATCTTGTGAGAACACAATAGGGGAAAAAAAGAAACTAAAAAATAATAAAAAGCCTAGTATAGGAAACAGAATAACTGATTTTGAGAAACTAGTCCTCTCTGGAAGGAAATATGGTCAATGTGCATCTGTCTTCATTACCCAAATGCTTTCCTGCAACATCTATTCTCTGACACATACAGTGTATTCCAGACTTTAGGTTAACTAATTCAATCTTGGCCAGCTAATGAATACCTAAATTAGGGACATATTTTCTTCAATAAGATTTATTTTATTTGTCCTTCACATCAACCTTCTAATAATTCTTAAGAGTACATTAACTACAGTTTTATATTTGCTTTCAAATATCTCACAGCTCTAAGATTTATTTTCCAAATAAAATAGTTTTAATCCATATTTCGAAACTAAAAGCCTTGACTTAGTTTGTCAGATTGGAGTAGTGTTATCCTATGACTATGACCTAGTAAAGCCACAAAATCAACAACTGTTACAATGATGAGCAGAATCAATGAAACTTTTCAATTTATGGTTCTTATATGGTTTAATTATTAAGGAAAAAAGGAAGATAACACAAACAACACCTTTTGTTTTTTAAAAACAGGTTTTACATTAGCTAATGAAATAAAAATTTCTTTTAAATATGTGCAGGAAAGGTGATCAGTGATTTGGCAACAGGATTAATATTCCTTGTATATTTGGAAGATCTCAAGAAGATTACAAACTTGTATTTCAAATCACAATTTCTACAAACTGAAGAGACATGATACTGACTCTCCTACTCTCACCTCTTCTTATCTTGACACAAAGAAATGGAGGAGATCAGAAACTTAACGCAATACTCTTTGGCCTAGGTAGAAGTGGTCCAATGATCCTACCTCTCAACTTCTTTATTCTCAGAGTTTTAAGAATTTTCAGAGGGATACATGAAACAGTTTTCAGAAAATTTCTAAATAATGGAGGCACATAGCTAGATGCCCTAATGGCTCAATAATAAAAATGTTAATCATATAATCAGTACATATAAGCAGACTGAGAACAGCTCAAAATAGAGTTAGTCTTTTAACAGCTAAACCTACATTTAAAGACCTGAAAGCAAATTACTTGATAAGTTACTAAATTCAAATAATATATTGAGAAATCATCCTCTATATAGGAAGCTAAACCGTTAAACCTCTGGAACCACTAATGATCAATCTTTTTTAAAACTAACTTTTTTAAACCAACTATTAGGAATTATATAAATATTGGATATTTATTTTTAATTAAAACATTTAATTACAAATCTGAAAGTTAATCTATCAATTAATCAGACCTTGTCAAATGCAGAGACACATTTAGAACAAATCAGAATCATGATCAACATTATAGTGAAACTTGAGAAGCATTCTCACTTCAACATTAAGCAGTGGTCCTAGCCAACACAAAAAGGAAAGAAAAAGATTAATTATGGATATTAGAAGAGAAAAAAACTATCAACATGTGTAACATGATTATCTACTTATAAAATCCAAGAAAATCAACTGAAAAACTATTAGACTAATAAGCAAGTTTATTAAGGTATACAAGAGCAATATACAATAACTTCCTTATACACAGCAAAGCCAATTAGAAAATGTAGTGAAAAAAATTCCATCCACAATAGGAATAAAACCAATAAACTACTTAGGAATAAACCTGACAAAACATGTAGAATGTATTTCTTTTTTAAAAATCTATCAGATTTCACTGAAGGATATAAAAGAAGATCCAAATAAATAAGAAAGGATGTCGTATTCCTAGATAAGATGATTCAATTGTACATGAACACTGATTTTTTTGTAAATTAACCTATAAATTTCATGTAATTGCAGTCAATATCCTAATGGGATTTTTTTTGTGTGTGTGAGACTTGACAAACTGAACCTAAATTTCATATGAAAGGAAAAATTAGCAAAATCAAGAAATATTTTAAAAAGCAAAACACAGTGATGCAGAGACTTGCCATTCAGATAGCAAATGTTCTATAAAGCAACAATCATTCAAAATTACACTGAAATAAAAAATAGATAACTGAACCAAAAAAAAGGAGAATACAGAAACAAACCTATCCATGTGAATTTGGGTTTACATGATTGAGGTTTATCATTTTTTTATAAAGTTGACATTTCAAATAAGTGGGGGAGAACACAGATTATCCAGTTAAGTTGTATTAGAACTGGCTATCTGCGGGAAAGAAAATAAAGTCAGACCCTCTATTTTATATTGTATATTTAAAAATCATATTAAAATGCTAAATTAAGGTTTTTAAAAAATGAATGTACTAGAACAAAATATAGGAAAAGATTTATACAATATAGGGATGGAAAAGGTCTTCCTAAGCAAAATGTAACACTGACTAGCTATAAAAGGGAAAAAATAATGACAGATATGGGGCTACATTAAAATTTAAATAATTTTCCTGATAAAATACTCTTAGGGGACTTTTTAAAACTATACACATAAGCCCTAGCTTCTGATAAAATCTCATCTCTCCTCCTTCTTTACTCCTTAAGGAGCTATGCTTTAGTGAGCCACTATTTCTTATAGAAGTGTGTTGCATCCCTCCCATATGGATCCCAGAATAGGCTATTTTTTTCCTTTGAAGCAAATTCTATGCAAGGTAAGTGATTAAGTGCACTAGTGATTTCAACTAATTAAGCTATTCTTGCAATCTAGTTTACTTTATATGCACATTGCTGTATGTTTCTATTTATGAAAATAGAAGCTGCAATGAAAGACCCTATGTAGAATAGTTTGTTATACCACACAGTTATTTAAAATGTACTGCAGTTTACCCTTTGTTCTAACAAGTAGCATGTGGTTTAAGAAAAATATAACATAACAGCTGTATAAAAAAAGGAAACTTATACAGTAGAGTCAATAACTCTTATTTAGGATAAGATTCTGCCTTTAATTATCAGATCCTAAGTAAGACCATACATGGGACTATATGCCATTTTTGTATTTCCAGAATAGAACCTAGTTCACAGAAGGTATTTAATAAATGCTTGTATAATGAACATCCTTCTTGTTTTATTTTAAAATTCAGCATAGATTTAAAGTTAGTTTTATAGGTTTCTTTAAATGATAGGTAAAATTTTCTTGTTTCAAAACCTTCATGAAGTAAAGACTCACCAGTTACCTCCTTTCTCTCTAAAATGCAATTTTATAGTCATCAACCATAGTCACAGTAAAATTTAACATACTCTGTCTCACCATCATGAAATCTGGGCAGCCTTTAATATTTTATAGAGTTAGATAAATTGACACTAAAGTTCATATGAAAAAAAATTTAGAGTAGAACTGCTAATGTATATAAACATATCAGTGACTGTAATCTTAAAAAGTAATACCAGCATGAATTTATCATTTGAGCAGTGATGTTTTAAAGGGAATACATGTACCTGGTGATAAGACTGAGAATACTGACAGAAAACTGAATTCCCCTATGCCTGTTACCAGCAAATAATGACATCTGCAAAATGAAGGGGTAAAACCTTTCACGTCAAAAGGAATTTTTCCTATTGTGTGGGAAATTTTCTTCAGAAATGTTTATCAAGGTAAAAATTTGGGGTTTTTTTTTTGGTACTTTCGTGGCTTCATTTTTTACATTTAGATACCTAATCCACTTGGAGGTTATTTTTGTGTATGGTGCAAGGTATGAACCCAGTTTCTATCTTCTTCCAAATGCCTACCCAATCGTCCAAGCATTGTACAATGGACAACTTTCATCATTTATGAAAAAGTCCATCTTCACTCCAGTGATCTGAGATGCCACCTTTATCATATAGTAAATTTCTATATGTACCAGAGACTAGTTCTTGGCTTTCCATTCTATTCCACTGGTATATTTGCATATTCATGGACTACCACCATATTGTTTTTATCATAGAGGTTTTATAATGTTTTAATGTCTGGTAAAGCTAATCCTAGCTTTTTCAGTGTTTTTGTGGCTCTTCTTATTTATAAGTTTGATGTACTTGTTTATAAGCTTCACTCAATTATGAGCTAAGGATTCAATAGATTTAAGAATTATAATCTATTATATACCCACAATAATTAAAAATAAAAATACAGAAATAAAAATTAAACATAATTAGGATGATAAACCAAGCACAAAATTATGTCAAATAAATATGAAAATTTAATTGTTTGCTATTTTAGTATGATCTCTTTTAGCATAAATATTTAAGAGCTAACTAAATGTCAACTAGTTTCATGCTCTGAGATATCGAAAATGTATTGTAATATAATCTCAGTGCTCATTTGCCATTAAAATTTCCGATTAGTTGCTAGATTATAGATGGATAAATCACATAAACATAATGTATTAAGTTTTCTTTTAAAATATTAAACCTAAGTATCATCACAACTTGAAATATAGCCTTTGGCATAAACATTTACATCATTTAATTAAATATAAACATAAATCATTTAAAAATATTAATGACTTCTTCTAATTTTATAAATTTTGTTGGGTAAGCAAAAACCAGAGCTTTACAAAGTTTCCTTTTACTTGCTATAGATTTTCAACTCTTTGTCCTTACTTATGCAAGGACACCATATAGAGCTGTGTACGTTATATACTGCTAATCTGCACAACTATATATGGGACATGGCAGCCTTGTTTTTGCCTTTTTTGTTATCAGTAGAAAAACACTTCTTCAAACACAGGTAAGATGAATTAGAGAAAAATAAGGGCCTTTACTGTGTTGGAGATCATATTTAATTTGGAAGGTCATATGATTGAGAGGTCAGAGAGCCCTGGGTTCAAATATTTAATCTCCCATTTAGTACTGTCACTTAACCTAAATCTCATCTTTAAAACTAGTTAATAATGTCTACCCTAAACTCTTATACACTATTGGTGGGAATGTAAAGTAGTACAGCCATTATGGAAAGCAGAATGAAGGTTTCTCAAAAACCTAAAAATATAACTATCATATGATCCAGCTAGATATTCTATCCAAAGGAAAGGAAATCAATATATCAAAGGGATACCTTCCACCCTCATGTTTACTGCAGTAATACTCACCATAGCTAAGATATGGAATCAACCTAAGTGTTCATCAACAGATGAATGGATAAAGAAAATGTGGTATATATATGTAATAGAATACTATTCGACCATAAAAATGAATGAAATCTTGCCATTTGTGGCAATATGGATGGAACTGGAGGTCACGTTAAGTGAAATAAGCCAGGCTCAGGAGACAAATATTGTATATTTTCATTCATGTATGGGAGCTAAACAAGCTGATGTCATGGAGGTAGAGAGTAGAATAATGGTTACCAGAGGCTGGGAAGGGTTGAGGGTGTGTGGGAATGAAGAGAGTTTTGTTAATAGGTTCAAACACAGATTAAAGAAATAAGTTCTAGTGTTCGAGGTAACCAAAATTTGTTGTATATTTCAAAACAGAAAGAAAAGAGTTGAAATGTTCTCAACACACAAAAAATGATGTTTGAGGTGATGTATATCCTAAATATGCTGAGTTGATCATTAAACATTGTATGCACATATCAAGATATCACATGTACCCCATAGGTATGTAAAATTATGTATCAATTTTTTAAAAGATGATTTACAGCCCCAAGTTCTTAAAAAAACATGTCTACCCTAGAGATGCTGCTGCAATGTCCAAATCAAGTCATTAAAGTATGAAAAGTGACTGACAGTAGGCACCGAATGAATAGTTACCATTTGTACAAGTATCTAGTTTTATATTTATTGTAGATTAGAAGTCTCTTGGGATCAAATGCTGTCATGTCTGTTTTTTTGTTCTTCCAGAATGAGCTACACAGTGATCTAAACACAAAGGTAGTAAAAAAGAAAATGTGTTCTGATTCTTAATATGAAATTAATCTAGAGATAAGGATTGCTATATGTTATGTAGGTTTCCCTGTTGAAACAGCCATATAGATACACAAGCATACACACAACACTTACTCACTACAGGACTACATAATTATGAAAGGAAATGGGGGAAAAAACAGGCCACTGAAAAATGATGTGTCCCGAATCCATAAATATTTTTCCAGCTTTGAAAAAGGCCAAAATAAATTATCTCTAAACCAGATCACTATAGTTCATGCCATCACTATTTTGATTCAATGTAGATATAATTATCAAGAAATATGAACCCATATTATTTCCATTTTTTAAATCTACTATTTTTGACCACATAACATAAAAACGTCAAAATCTTGCTGTCTACCCTTATAGACAATTTTCAGCTATTCTAGGACTATCTTTATAGTGGACTATCCAACCTTCTTATTTTCTCCTGATCATTTCTTAATCCAGTTTTCTAAGCTCATTCACTCTACTACTATTAGTATTGCTGACATCCTGGCTTATAATAGAATTCCTAATTTAACAAATCATTGCTCAGAAAAGATATATCCTGGCCAAAAGGAACAAGTTTGAACAAGGTACAGCTGTATATTTAAATACCAGGACTAAAAGATTTTAAAATTATATTTGTATACTTCTGCCACTGCAAAAAACTTATAAGGAACTACAAAAGAAATGAGTGATTGAAACATGAAAGTGTTAACATGAGGTTGTTCATCTACCCTTTTGCCCCATTATGAACCCTCCAAATTTAGGCAAGTTTGCCCAAAAAGAATTAAGACATTTTATTCATTTAAAAATATTTTCTCTATATATTTTGATATGGCTTGTCATTCAGGGCAACAATCTTTAAACTTTTTAGTTCAAAGAAGAAAAGTGTTCAATAAAAATGTTTAATCTACACAGATAAAAGGGAAATTTCTGATTTTAAATTAAACAAAATGTATCTTTCTCAGGTCTTGAAGGAGAGGAAGAAAAGAAAAAGGAGACACACAATATTCCTAGCCCTATCCCTAAGTTTTTACATATGATGCAGAAGTTTAAGAGCAGGAGCAGTTGTCTGACATCAGGCTTTATTAACGGGGGTGGTCTCACTCATTTATTTGACAAATATTTATTGTGCCCATCTGTCAAATACTATTCTTGAAGTCTTCTGAAACTCAGACATTGTTAAATCATAATAAGATATCGTGTATAGGTCAGGTGTGGTGGCTCATGTTCGTAATCCCAGCACTTTGGGAGGCTGAGACAAGAGGATCACTTGAGGCCAGGAATTTGAGACCAGCCTTGGCAACACAGTGAGATCCCATCTCTACAAAAAAAAGTTAAAAATTAGCCCGGCACAGTGGTCTGGACCTGTATGTAGTCCTAGCTACTTGGGAGGCTGAGGCGGAGGATCGCTTGAGCCCAGGAGTTTGAGGCTGCAGCAAGCTATGATCGTGTCCCTGCACTCCAGCCTGGGTGACAGGGTGAGACTTCATCTCTTAAATAAATACATGATACTGTGGATGGCCAAATGAAAATTTTGTGAAGTCCTAAATTTCAGAAGTATGACTTTTTTTAATGGTTAGAAAAGGGTTATCCAAGTATATTAAGACATGAACCCCATAATCAGAAATTTTTGTGTGAGTAGGCCAAGTTGAGCTGTCCATTCTTGGAATCTTTATTTTCATTTTCTCAGTAATCTTTTATTTTTCTCTAATTTCATTATGTAATTTTGGTCACTGGAATGACTCAAAAATACCTAATTATTTACAGTCAGGTTCAATTACAGTATTAATTAATTGTAAGCTACTGGCATGATACCTGGTAGTAACAATAATAACCAATACTTTTCCATTTCCTACTATGATCTTTGTATACATTATCACCCCCTGACTACAACTATCCTTTATAGATGGTGTTGGTGTTGGTACTAATAAATGGCCAATATTTAAATTAGAACTTAACTAAGTGCTAGTGACTGTGGTATATCTTTTATATAGATTATTTTATTTAAACCTCAATACTATTTGAAGTAGTTGTTATTTCCTCATTTTAAAAATGAGAAAACTGAATAACTCAAAGAAGTTATGATGTGCCCAAGTCCATACAGCCAATAAGTAGCAAAGCTGGAATTTAAATCTAGGTATATTTGGCTTCAAAGGCCACATTTCCCTTCCACTATAATACAGTGACTATTTATGCTGGAGTAGTTAGTTATACAATGGTCATGGTAGACAGCCCTGACAGGCCTATCTATTATTCAGAAGTACAAGCTAATGTAACTTAAAAATATAAAAAAAATTCTAATAAAACTTAGAATGGGCACATTCTGATCACTTAAGGAAAAGAAAAACTGCACCATCCTAAAAGGTTTTTATGGTGGACTCCAATGTTTAGAGCAATTCTTAAAAATACCTAATTATGTAGTACATATATTTTACTATAAAAAACTAAACAACTCACATATAATTAAACTGAGGATGTACATTCAAAAAGAAGCCATTCAATTAAACATTTCATTTTTTTATAAGGTGCTTAATTTATGTATGGTTAAAATCACATTAATAAAACACTCAAACAGCATTTATACTTTAAGGTTATTTGAGTAGATGGAGGTGGGCAGTTTCTATAGTTCCAAATTTTATTGGTATTTATTAAGGATAATCAATCAAGTTTTCTAATATTATATTACTGTTCTGTATACTTGCACAAATGCTTTAGCTATTACATATAAATTAGAAGGCCAGCAAAGACCTAGGTTAAATTAACCAACAGCATATATACAGATAGGAAAAAACATTAAGGGTCATATTCCCGTGCTGCCTAGTTCGAGACTGGTTAGCACATTAAAAAAATATAGGAACAAGACTCAATTCTTGAATTCTTTATTGTGCAAGGTACTTTAGTTTTAACCCATCAAGTTATAATTTAAATTTAGTTAAACTAAAACATAATTACAGATTTGCAAAACAAGCATAACTAAATTAAGCATTCAAAACCGCTGGTTCGATATAAGTTAAATATTTCAGTTTTCATATTCCTTAACATTAATTTTTCCTGGGACTTAGACATTTGAGAAACATTTCAGTTACACCATGTGCCAGTCTGCCATTTGCCATGGAACATGAAGAGCCCAGGTGGTTGCCAATGATGTAAACTTTTCCTACTAGCCCCAGAAGTATGACTCAGTGCTGTCCTGAGGTGACCACACTTCTTATAGTAGCAGAAAAGGGTTAGTATTTTATTTTTGACAGTGGCTATCAGAAAATGTACATAATGGCACAGTTCATTCTCAAGTGATTAAGTTACAAAATTTTGCCTTTCTTAAAGAATGACAAATCTTGAAAACTGCAATACCTAAAAATTAACATGCAAAAGAAAGCAGTTCCTAAATGCCATTAGTGAAGATGTTTAAAATAAAAAAACATACATTGGCATTACAGTGGTGAAAACAAAAGTACTTTCTATTAATATTTTCACTCAGTTATCGAATACTTAACAGTACACTTAATACAAGAGACACACATACATATTAAACTTAAAACTATATTAATATGTTTCCATTTTGTTAAGTATTTTTATTTATTTAGTCATTAAAATAATTACCAGAAATCTCACTATGGTCATGTAATTTACATACTTTATCAAATCACTGATAACTGCAGATGTCATACTCATATAGTTACCCTCAATTTTAAATAAACATTCTTTAATATCTGAGATTCCAATTGTTGAGGCTTTAACACTAAGATGTAAGAATGTTGGAAAGAGACAGGAATTAGAACAGTGTAAATGGCACATAATCCACTATATAGAAGGAAGTAGTATCTAAAATAGGTACAAAGGAGAAAATTGCAATACATAAGCTCTCTGAACGAATTTTAAAGTAATTTGGTAGCCCTGACCTTTCAAATACACTTTTTCAAATTGACACATAACTGTGAATGTTCATGGTATATAAAATGATATTTTGATACACATATACAACGTGTAATGATCAAATCAGGGTAATTAGCATATCCATCACCTTAAACATTTATCATTTCTTTGTGTTGGGACCATTCAAAATTCCCTCTTCTAGCTGTTTGAAATTATAAAATAAATTATTGTTAAATATAGTCACCCTACAATGCTATAGAACACTAGGACATATTCCTCCTATCTAGCTGTAATTTTGTATTGGTTAACCAACCTCTCCTAAAGCCCTCTCCCAATGTCCCTCTCTTCCCTACCATTCCCAGCCTCTAGTAACCACAATTCTACTCTCTGCTTCTATGAGCTTAACTTTTTTAACTCCCACATAGGAGTGAAAATATGTTGTATCAAATACACTTTTTTGATGTATCAAAGACAGCTATTTGTATTATAAAATACAAGGGACCAATTGATTCAAATATATTAATTCCAGTAGTGTGAATGAGGTTTACTTAAGTAATACATATAGTTAAGGATTATAGGGTCAAAGATTATTTCACATTTAGAGTTTTACGTGCATGTATATTGTTCATAATTTAAATGAGAAATTAAAATAATTATAATAAATTATTCAGCACTTATTCACCTCTAAACAGACCTCAAAAAGTACTATGTGTTCAGATTTGTGTTTAATCCTGTTGCACTGGACTACACTAACAATCTGCAAAGCTTTACAAAATGAGATTTAAAATCATTGAGTCATAGCAAACAGAGATTAGAAGACCATCAGGAGAAGATTTCCTAGCAGTTAATAGCATTTTAACTCTCTATAAATGGTGTTTGGCATTCTCAGAATTTTACATTCAATTATGATAAAATGAAATCTAAAACAAACATTTTTAATGAGAGGATTATTCTATGAAGCAGGCTTGTTGCATGTGTTAATCAAGATGTGCTCTAGCTTTGACACTAGTGATCAAAAGAACTTATTCTCTTTTGTTCCTAACAGAGATGTCCTCATAACAATGAAAAGATCTATGCAACATACTATTTGAGTTTTCATACACTGGGTTCTTTGTCATATTAATTTTGCTACAAAAATATGTGAATTTAGACAAGTCCTTTAACCTCTCTGAGCTCAACTGCTTACATGTAATATGATGGCATAGGACCAAGAGATTTCTAAAAGTTCTTTCTCGTTCTAGCTTTCTATCAATTCATCTCATAGATTGTACAGAGAACAACAGTGTCAGTGTGTAGAGAAACCAAGCATGTTCTTTTATAAAAGAAATGTTACAAACTGTGTTAAATAATGATGTGTTTCAATAATGGACACAAGAACTGTATTTGAGTTTGTGTTTCAAATTTGTCTATCAAATATAATTAAAACTACACATGTTAAATATAAAAATAGGTATAAATTTTCCTAAGAATTTAAGGGATGTACTTGTACTCTATCCATAAAACAAATCTGTTCAATGCATTCACATATATCTTATAGAACTGTCATTACACAGACCTTGATTCAAAAAGTATGATTTAAAAATGAACACCATGAACAAGAAGTACTTTTTTTAAAGATACTCCATATCAACTTGCATGTACCACATATCCTAATTTATATTTCCCTTGGTATTGTGTATTTGGAATTCATATTTTTCTTTCTAAGATAGGACTTTTCAGCCACCTGAAATTTTTTGGTGTGTGTGTGTATTAACAAGGGGCAGGCAAAGAAACGCAGGGTAAGGAGTTAGACTCTCCAAGGGGCTAAAGAGTATTTGCTCCATGACCTGCTTGCTAACCTGTAACAATTTTCAGTGGTGACAAAGAAAGAAAAGAAAAAAAGGAGAAAGATTTGTAACCTAATATCTTAGGAATTTGCCAACCAGAATTTGTAAAGGTAAACTGCCACTGGTGACCTAGACCTAGGGGATTCAAATCCACTTAAATTAAAAATATATCTTCTGCTTTTGTTACACAGCAAGTCTTTGTGTAAAGCACATGCAGTTTTGTGCTTGGCATTTAGTTACTGGACAGAATAAAATTAAACTGAAAAATTCAACTGTCACTAGCGGTCACTAAAGTAGATGTAAAGAAAATCAAGAATGGTCATGATTCATTGCTTGTAAACTAAATATGAAAATTAATTTAAAAGCTTAGAATCACAGAATCTTAGAGTTTTAAAGGAGACAATATAACCCAACTTTCTTTTATAGGAAAGGAAACCAGAAATCCAAATTATTTACCCTAGGCAACCCTGATAGACAGAAATACAGCTGTCTCAACCACATGATCTTATCTTTTTAAAGGCATTCATTTACATATGTGGCTTTAAATAATAAGTTATGAATGGCTCAGGACCCCCTATCCCAAGTCAAAAAAAAAGCCAGTCTTCAAAGTTTGCATGAAAGTATAAAACCTGACATATTGTCATCCACTGTCATTTAGAAACATAACAATATTAAAAAGATTGAAGAAGTAGCAATAACAGCAAAATCATGGTGAACATTATTTCTCAAAAGCTTTAAGGTCAATATTGTTAGAGTGTTATATTGATTATAAGAAGGCTCTTAATAAATTTTTATATTTTTAAAATTCCTCTAAGTTTTACATGCAAGTTGACATCATTTACATAAGATGTACTAGTCGGATATACAGAACATTTTTCAAAGGAAAATACAAATGCAGGTCAAAAGATGAAACCTAAGGAGAAAAACAAAACTGCTGGTAATAAAAAAATTAAAAGCTTGCATAGGAGTTTTGGGAAAGTACACTTTCCAATAACCATTCTATGCAAACAACATGGGAACTAATTTGTCATCTTGATGCTTCTCAGATATCCTTAATCCAAATAGCACTTGTGACACATGAATGAGAAAAGACATTGTTTTGCCAATGATTCTCTCGTTTTCAGTGATCCAAGCTCAAATGAATTGGTTTATTTGTTTCTTACAATTGCCCGTTTGTCCTATGAAAAGTCAATACATTCTTATCACTTAAATGGAACTCTATTGCTCATAAGTGCCTATCATTTTCATTACACAGATTCAATGTTTAGTAATAATTTTGATCACCTGTGATAATAAAACTCTTATATTCCAATTTTCAGACACGATCTGAGAAATGAAATGATGTCAGTGATCATGAACCTTTGATAAAATAATGCTAAGAAGTACGAAGGAACCACGGGGTCTACTACTGAAATGAGGCCTATTCATACTTAGCCAGAGATCACAGAGCCATCAACAGCAATGCCTTAGAACCTTTGTATTGAGTTCCCTGGCAAGAAGAATGGGATATACCATTCTAATAATTAGGCTGAATTGGTTAAGTGATCATTCGACTCAAATAAGGAAAAAAATGATTTGGAGAGAAATGCTCCAATAAAGCTATTAAAAAAGAAATGGCTACATAGACAACTGAAGCTAGTAAGAGGAAAAGAGCGCCCAAAAGAGAGCCAACCACCTGAAATCCATACCCTAGATATATTTTTAAATCAGTATAATCTTTTCATACCATGTCTTAAGGCAAACATATGTGAGCTACATCTAGTAATTTATTTCTAAATTAGAATAGTTAATTCTTTTTCATAAAGATTCCTTTAAAATCCTGTACAGTAATAAATAACTTTTTTTTGTCAGTGTCAGAATGTTACCCCACTTCTGTCTGGACTATATATTGATTAATTATTCCTCAAAATTCTCTATAAATTTTCATCATCTCTTTTTTTTTTTGAGACAGGGTCTTGCTCTGTCACCTAGGCTGGAGGAGTACAGTGGCCTGATCATAGCTCACTATAGCTCACTGCAGGCTTGAACTCGTGGGCTTAAGGGATTCTTCCACCTCAGCCTCCTAAGTAGCATGTGCCACCATGTCTGGCTAATTTCTTAAAAAAAAATTTTAGAGATGGGGGGGGCTCACTATGTTGCCCAGACTGGTCTCCAACTACTGGCCTCAAGCAATCCACCTGCCTCAGCTTCCCAAAGTCCTGGGATTACAGGCATGAGCCACCCATGTCTGGCCTCTATTTTAAAATAAAGAAACTGAGGGCTTGAGAAGCAAAGAGATGAATTAAACATATATGGCAGATACAGGACAGAATTTGGGTTGGACCACAACCAGAGAATCTTCCAATCCCAACTCAGTACTACAGATCATTTGTATTGTCTTCTATATATGGTGCTTCCTACTAGATATTTGTCCCATTAATCTTTTTTTATTCATCTGTGTGAAATGTAGAGATGGAGGAAGAGAGGAATAGGGGGGAGTGAGTCTTTTGACATGACTACAGGTGATACAGATGTTTTCAGCAGCTTTAAAAGGCATCATCTGGCATTTTCATTTTGGAAAGTAGAATACTAAATTCACAACAGCCTACAAGACAGTGGTTACTATACAATGATTACTCTTAATTAACTTCACTGAAGAACTTGTGTCCATCTGTACCCTGAAAAAGCTTCCAAGTCTACTTCTCACCATCTGTACGTCATAAGTCATGCAAATCACACAATTTGCTTCTAACATTCTGTCTTTAATTATTACAAAGCTGTATGTATTATTGCAATACCTATTCATCTGAAATCTGTGTAATTTTATGAAAAGTATTATTGGAAAGTTTTGAAAACAACTTCAATCTAAATGTAGCCCACCTAACCTGAGATAAATTCCAAAGTTTTAAGATACTGGAAAATCTTGGAAAGTCAAACCATCCTTTCCAGTCACATATTCAAAGATAGCTTTAAACCCTTGATATTTAGTGTATAATCTATGCAGGTTGTTTTTTGAAAGTTTCTTTAAACGTAAAGCATTCAAACAAAACTAACTCTCCTTCATTTCCTGTGAGTATAGGTTAACAATACTTTGTACAGAAAGCTGAAGCATTCCACAGAAAGCACATTAATGCAGAGCTAGGCTGGTACTCACAGAGCATGAAGTCAGAAAAAGACATTTAGCAGCAAACCAGGGAGACAATTCTAAGACATTCATATCGACATCAGCAGAACTTTATACTTTTACAGAGGTGGATTAATACAAAGGAATCAGGTTGAAATTGCGATAATTATAATATTTCAATTTATTGTGGCAAGAAAAAAATGTATCAGGTTAATGTATTAAGTTCTCTGTCACAATTTCTTTATCTACTTATTACCAGAGTCTGCTCTTTTTAGAATTGTCACACCAGTAAACTAAAAAACAAATAATATTTTAACCAAAAAGGCACAGGAATTAAGTGTATTAAAGTAGTTCTGTTTTTAATATAATTTCTTAATGTGACCAATGGAGGTCTTAAATTACAACCATTCTCATAACCCAAACTCACCTGCTAAATGCACTACATGGACCCATTTAAGATGAAAATAAGGTGTTACATTTAATGACAAGAAGAAAAATGTTGACTTCCTCACAGAGAAGCAATCAGAAAAGTTCTTTTAGTTATATTTAATTTCAGCAAATCAGCCCTAGGCAAATATCTGCCCTAACTAAGTAAATATGCATGCATATTTATATACACATTTATATATACAGCTGAATATCAATTATTATAAACCACAACATTTATTTGCTTAAAAATTTTCATGCCTTGTTTAACATTCCTACACAAATTGTCTGTAGGAAACAGAAACTACAATTACAAGGAGCACTGGGAATCAGGCTTTAACAAGGTTTAGAATAGCACACTCTTCTGTCCAAGAGTTTAATTGCAAATTGGTTAGCATTGAGATAAAATGAAATGAAGCTAATTTTTGGTGATCTCCATCCTATCCATGTACATTAAGTTTCATTTTCTTAAACATACTTCCTGATTAGCAAAAGGTAAAAATGCTAATCAAATATTATAAAAATTAGTTTCAGTCAAATGAAAATCAGGTATAACAGTCATTCAAGAAAATTACAACAGGAGTCAATCTGAAAGAGCTCCCAATTGCTAAAGTTGGAACAACTCGAGCAATAAAATAAAGTAGTATTGGATTATAACCCAGCATGGAAAATAAATATTCATGAGTCCATATTAATGTAAATAAATGACTAGATGAATAAAGAAATGGGGGAGAAGACAACAATAATATGTATTCATAAAGTTAAAAAATGTTATTCATGTATGGAAAAAGCATAAAATTTAAAAAAGAGAGAAAAGGTAAAAGGAGAGGTTCTTGGTGCCAGGCCAGGGCCAATATTGCCTCTTGGGGGAGCATTTTGATAACTGTGCAAAGTTTTGGGTTATCACAACGATCAAGTTACCAAATGATTGCTAGATCAATGGATGTAACAATACCACACACTGAAGAACTGCCCTATATTCCAGTTAACTTTTTTTTCATTTGAAAGTTTATTTCCTAGAGAGGTAAAACAAAGCTACTTCACATATGAGATATTGTTTATCTTTTGATATTACCAAATTTGAAAATAGATTAAACTCTATTTTTTATTTAAATTTTATTTCACAATAGTTTTAGATCTATAGAAGAACTGCAAAAATAGTATAGAAAGTTCCTGTGTACCCCTCTTCCATATTCTATTTTTAACATCTCACATTACTATGATACATCTGTCACAACTATGGAACCAACATTAACATACTGGTATTAAACTAAACTCCACACTTTATTTTGATTTCATTAGTTTTTTTCCAAATGTGCCTTTTCTGTTCCAGGATCTTATCCAGGATACGATAATATCATGTCTCCTTAACCTCCTCTGGTCTGTGAGTTTCTCACATTTTCCTTGTTTTTGATGACCTTGACAGTTTTGAGGAGTATTAGTTAGGTATTCTAATGTCTTCAAATTTGTTTTTTTTCTGATGTTTTTCTCATGGTTAAAATGGTGTTCTGGGTTTTAGGGGTGTGAGGGAAGACCACAGAGATAAAGTGTCATCCTCATCAATCATATCATGGGTACATGATATCAACATGACTTATCACTGATAATGTTAACCTTGATCACCTGGCCAAGGTACCAACTGCCAGGTTTCTCTGCTGTAAAGTTATATGTTTCCCCTTTTCCACACTCTCCTCTTTGGAAGCAAGTCACTAAGTGTAGCCCACGATATAGGGGAGGGGATTTAAGTGCCACCTCCTTGTGGGGAGGGCGAAGAGTATCTATGTAAGTTATTTGGAATTCTCTGTATGGAAGATTTGGCTCTTCTCGTCCATGTCTTTATTCATTGAATCATTTATTTACATCAATATAGATTCATAGATATTTATTTTACATGTTGGGTTATAATCCAATACTACTTTATTTTATTGCTCAAATTGTGCCAACTGTAGCTATTGGGAGCTCTTCAGATTGGCTCCTGAGTCTTTGGTATGCGCTCATCATTGTGTTTTTTGAGCACTTCCTTACTTTCTGGCACTACAAGATGCTCCAGGCTCTTCTTGTATATGCCCTGCCTCAGCTCTAGAATCCTCCATTCTCCAAAAAGCTGTGGTTCATTCCCACATGACTTTCAAATGCTCAACAGAAATTACTAGGATGATATATCAAATGAGTCTGGCCCATTACCATTTCTCCTACTTGTTTTTATTCCAGTGTCTATTAG
This sequence comes from Cheirogaleus major, assembly GCA_963574435.1. NCBI lineage: Eukaryota > Metazoa > Chordata > Mammalia > Primates > Cheirogaleidae > Cheirogaleus > Cheirogaleus major. Next base: position 25,140 of record CAUYPO010004814.1, read on the forward strand.
TTCAGCTATTCTTCCATTTTCTTGTACATATTATATGGAATGACTTCTGATCTTAATGCTTCTCTTAAATCCACATATGTTAATTATAAGTAGGCAAAAATATCAATTATTTTCTTCTTGTATAGTCATACTGAGTATGTATATACAGAAACCCATGTTATTTTGTTATATAATTTTTCTTTGTATTAAAATGAGGGCATTATACTGAATTTTTAAAAATTATATGAGTAGGTAGCTTATATTATCTATGAATTTTATTTCAGGAGACATTACATAATGTCTTTTATGTAAAGGGCATGTTGGGTTCAAAAGGATTGGCAAAGGAAAAAAAGAACTAGAAATATGAACAACTAGATATTGACATTAAGGAATTAATTTGGGTATGATAATAGTGTTATAGTTCCCTAATATTCTGCTGTATTTCTTTTCTATGTGTGTGTTAGCTTCCAGTATAAATATGTATAAGAATAAACTGGCAAAGAAATCTCATTTGAAAAAAATCTCATTGTAAGAAACCATTACCTTTAAATATTAGATCAGATACATCTTAAAATTAATATGGCCAGAGATTCACAGTATTACCATATTTAAAAGTTTATTTCTTACTAGGCTGCTTTTTAACACAGGATATCAATAATTATTTCAAGGAAAATGATGAAATTCTCAAAACCATCCCCAAATAAATTTTAATTCATATGGATTTTACAAGATAATGAGCACTTTGACAGAAAAAAAAGTGCTTTACGTAATGAAATGGACAAGTCTAAGGTAACTTCAAAATAGTTGGTAATTTACCACAATTCACAGTTTTTTAAAGTGTCTATTACCTTGGGGTATTATAGCTTTTATAAAAAATGAGACTTCAAACCATTCTCTCTACAAGAAAAATTTTTGTTTTCATTTATTTTAAAATGAAAGTTTTAAAAGGGACTACTTTAAGTTCGTACACACACACACACACACACTCCCATGTCACATCTACCTCTGGTAGAAAGGCAAGGTGGAAATATTATGTATTTTGAAACCAGTTAGAAATCACTTCAAATGGTTTGTTCAATAGAACAAACACCTGTTCAATAAATAATTTAGGTGTATAAGATAAGCTATCCAACATTTCTAAGCAAAAAACAAAACAACTCTCTAAGCAAAAGTTTTTTCATAAGTAAAATAGAGATAATTCCAATCTTTCAGAGCTAGGAGAGGAATTAAAGGTAATTTAAAGTTACTGTAGGGAAAGCACTTAAGCACAGTACATGGTATGTAGTAAGCAATAAATATGACCTATTACTAGTTTTTGCCTCTGAAGATTGCCAACCTAATATAATCTTTTCCTTAATTAAAAAAAAACCTGACATTTATCATGCACCTACTATGTACCAGGCATTAAGTATACCACAACGGAAAAATGTTGTAAAAGGTAGAAGCACTTTTTAAATTGGTAAATTGGTAATTCTACGTAATATTATCACTTCCATTTTATAAAAATGAGAAAACTTAGGCAAGTTACTTAAACTCCCCCTACCTAAGATCACATAGCTAGGAAGTGACGGAATCAAGATATAAACTCAGGCATCCAATTCCAAAGTGCTCTTAACTTTACTATATCACATATAGTATGATACAGTACAGGCAAGATATAAACCCAGGCATCTGATTCCAAAGTGCTCTTAACTGTACTATATATGTTGTCGATTTTTAAAGGGTAGAAAATTCAAAAAATTTTTAAAAAGGTCAAATCTGGAGATAATTGTGTACATACCTGAACTGTGTCCTTCACCCTCAAAATTGTAAATCCAATCCAGTGTGTTGTGGGGGAGGTTGATGTCAAACCTAATTTTACTGAATAGTTGTACAATCTCTGTTGAGCTGCTTAACAGCTGTCCCTTATCTCATTTTTAAGGATTACTAGCAATAATAGATGTGAAGTTCATGAGACCTTTCCAATTTGGGTAAATGAGAGGAAGAACCAAGCTGTATAATGTTTTCAAAAATACTCCAAAAAAATTTAAAAAAAAACGTGATTCTGAGTATGCAGAAATTCTAACTAAAAATACAACTCATTTCTAACTAGGATATTTTCAGTATGAAAATGACTTCGGGAAAAGTATAGTACTTGAATACACTGTATTCTCTCAGGTCAAACAATTTCTTTCCAAGCTTGTTTGCATTATTAGATTAATCAGCAAACCTTTCTCTTCACATATTACGAGTAATCTTAAATAGGAGCCTAGTGAAATTATCACAAATCCCAAATAAACAAAATCTGAATTAACAAGTTTTTACCATAAACAAACTCAAAGCATTATGTCTAAGAATAGACTAGAAAGAAAAATTATCTAAGCCCAAATGTTCCATAGAACCAACTTCTCTCTACATGTGACAACTCATCATCAAACTCAAAGCCTCTGGTCTGATAACTAGAAGGCAACAGAGCAGGCTTTGGATGAGGAAGCCTTGTGTTATTGTTGATTTAATGCAACATTGGTGCCAACAGAGACTGCCACAAAGCTCATCCTGGCATGAATATGGAGGAAAATGGGGGAGGAGCACCTAGCCCTGCCATACCACACTGGCTGTATACCACATTGAACTTGGTTTCCACATAGCCTCAGGCAGGCCAAAATAAAAACTAGCAACTGGACTACTACATGTCTGTTTTGAGCGCCATTAGCAGAAACTGTACACTTTCTCTTTTATATGTGTTTAATACCTCAGTGGCATGTTTTGAAAAATAAAATATAAATAAATTACACAAAATTAAAATCTCAATTTTCTGCTATGGCAAGAAAAATAACCACAAGTCCTAGGTATATTAAACTTTTCGAAAATAATGTGGATGGTTGAAGAAAAAATTACATGAAATAAACTCCTACACATATTAATCACAACAAATTATAACAAAAATCCAGCTAATGTTGAAATTAATCATTCAGCAGAATTTTTTAAGGCTAGAATTTTAAAGGTTTTTTAATTAATAAATTACATTGTAAGTATAACTAAAAACTTACTAGATAGTGGACTCTTTCATGATCTTTGGTAAACAAGTTGAAAAAAGTAAAATTTAGGATATAAACCAGACTTCCATTGATTTGCTGTACATTTCTTAAGAAAATATGTTGCAAGCCTGTTTTAAAAATAGCAGATGTACCTGAAACAAAATATAAAGTTCAAACACCAAAAAAAAAAAAAAAAAAAGATATTGGGCAACATTTTAAAAGGCAACTAACTTAATGTGGTTTCTTCTTATCTACTATTGTATCTGAAGACCAGCCAACCTACCTAATGAAACTAATTTCTAAGAATATTAGTGTCAAGTAAATATATAACATCCTGTGTGCTATGCTTGATATTAGCTATGTAACGATATTCTTACCAGGGCAAACTATCATACATTAACATCAGTGTGTTTTGGTTTATTTAATAAATGTTGGTTTTCAAAACAATTTTATGCTGTGACAATATACTCAATAGATGAACACAGAAACTAAAATATTAATTAGTATTGTATTTTAGTAAAATTTAAAATCTAATGAATTTATGCAAATATCAACAAACCCTTTCTTTCCTGAAATTGCAAGAGTAGATAATGAAAGCCTCTATTAGAATTAACGATTGTAATTTAAATTATTGAACAAGAAATGAAATACATCTTTAAAGCCAAGAAAATTCTATGATGTTGAATAGCTGTAAGTCAAATCAGGGCACAACTGCAATTCATTGTTTTATAGTACTAACTTTGCATTTAATCCTAAAGTTGTTTTATTAAGAGTTAACAAACTGACATGACTATGTTAAGGTCTTAAAATTGTTACTTATTCTGATTTATATATATATATATATATTACCATATTTATTTCAGCAAATTATGGGGGTACAAATTTTAAGGTTTCAAATAATGCCCTTGCCTCCCCTTTCCCCCCACAAGTCTGAGCTTCAAGCGTGACCATCCCTCAGATGGTGCAGGTCTCACTCATTATGTATGTATATACCCGCCCCCCTCCCCCCTCACATCCGCCCAATACCCCATTAATGTAGTTCATATGTGTCCACTTAGGTGCTGCTCAGTTAATACCAGTTTGCTAGTGAGTATATGTGGTGCTTGTTTTTCTATTCTTGGGATACTTCACTTAGTAGTATGGGTTCCAGTTCTATCCAGGAAAATACAAGATGTGCTATATCACCGTTATTTCTTAGAGCTGAATGTACTCCGTGGTATACATATACCACATCTTATTAATCCACTCATGAATTGATGGGCACTTGGGTTGTTAAGCATTCTAAACTGGGAGGAGGCATACTTTATTTGAAAAATCTCTATAATTTGCCTACTAGTGATTATCTAGTAGCATGTAATTCACAAAAATTCCACATGAGGCATCTGTATTTAGCAAGCTATACTTTACAATAACTCCCTACATATGTTCTCAACAAATGCCCTTCAAAAATTAGTGAAAATTGGCCGGGTGCAGTGGCTCATGCCTGTAATCCCCGCACTTTGGGAAGCTGAGGTGGGAGGATTGCTTGAGGCCAGGAGTTTGAGACCAGTCTGAGCAACACAGTAAGCATAGTAAGACCTCACCCTTACAGAAATTTTAAAAAAATATTAGCCGGGGGTGGTGGTGCGTGCCCATAGTTCCAGCTACTTGGAAGGCTGAGGCAGGGGGATTACTGGAGCTCAGGGGTTTGAAGTAGTGAGCTATGATTATGCCACTGCACTCTAGCCAGGCAACAGAGTAAAACTGTCTCAAAAAAAGAAAAAATTAGTCAAAATAAACCTACATCTAGTTTAAAAATATTAAAATTATTTTTTTCAAAATGAAAGGAAGGTATGAAAAATTACATAAGAAAATGCTGATTTAAGATGCATCTTCAAATACCTGAATTTTATTACCATTAATAAAAATGCAAATTTAACATTAAATATAATAAAGAAGATAATGTTTTTCATTAAACTAAAGGGGTGTTTTTCCATTTTGTCTAATTAACAAATAATGGAAATTTTATTCTCACAACAGAAAAATACATTTTAATTTCCAATATGAGCTTTTCTTTGTATTTTTATAAGACGACAGATCTAAGGCATTTTATCAATTTCAGTCTACCATGCATTCTAAAATATATAGAGTTCTTTTAAAAGTACCAAAATAAAGAAACAATTAGAAAATCTGAAAGAAAATAAATGCTCAGGAGATGAAGTATGTTTTTATTTTTCAACTAAGTATTTGCTTATCATGTTGTTCTATTAAGTGACATCAGCAAATATTTATACCATATTTATATTTATGGCATAACACAGAAGTGTTAATCACTGAAATTATTAATATCTCATAACAAAATGGAACTATGATTTAGGTCTTTGAATTGGCTAGAGCAACACAACTATAAGAAATGGATAAAGCAACTGTATTTCCACTGTATTCTGGCATACAATATACAAATTGGCACTGAAGTATCCATTAGAGTGTTATAAGGGACTTTACGTGCATTGTCATTTAGGAAAGCAGATTCGCTGACAGACGGTAATCTGTGAATAAATTAATTTATTCCTTCACTCAACAAATATTTTCTGAGGGCTTATTTTATGGAAGATACTTTCTTACACATTGGTACGAACAGATTGGGTCCCTGCCCTTATCTAGTTGGGGAGTTGTACATCAATAAAATAACCATACAAATTAATGTAGAAATAAAACTAGCAAATGGGACACAGGTATATACATGGTACTAGAAGAGTGTGTAACTGAAGATTTCGTGGGATTTGGAAATTTTAGGAAGGCTTTCCTAAGGCAGAGGAGGGAAAGCTTGAGATCTAAAGGATGAGTAGGACTTAACTAGGTGACCAAAAGAGGGAAGAGAGAACATATTAAGTGCAAAGGCCCAATGGTGGACAAACAGGAAGGATGGAGAGGTGGCCAGTATACATGGTGCTGGGCATGAGGCTTATCTCATAGGCAATAATCAAACCTTCAAGGGTCATATAGGCCATGTTAAGTAAGGACTTTGCTCTTTATCCTAAAAACAACGAAAAGCCATTAATTGTTTTAAGCTGATACGGGTGAGAAAAGAAAGGATAGGATCAAATGAGAATGATTCTCAAGGAGTTCATCCTAACTACAGGTATATGGGTCAAATAAACAAAATTAAGATGCTATAATTATCATAACCTTGATCAAAAGGTCATATTTTGCCCCCTTGCAATAATAGGAGAAGAAGGGGAAACAGAATACATTAATTTTAACTTTTCTAAACCCAATCACCACTTAGCAAACTTTTTCACTGTTGTATCTGTAATTGCTGAACAGAGTGTACTCATAACCCTGGGAGGTCTGGGGAATGCAGCTTTAAATAGCCTACAAGCCTAAAATTCCTGTTAAGTCTCGGTCTCACCATTAAAATCATGCCAATTATGCTTTCTACATCATGAATATCCATGTTTGTTTGAATACAAAAATAATGTTTAAAAATCAACCATTGATTTCTTTTGGTCATTTGGCTTCCACAACCACAGAAATATACCATTTTGAGGAGCATAGGCCTATCCTATTCATGAAAACTGTGAATTCACTGTTATTCACCACAATGATTCCACATTGAAGACTATACTTGCTGCTCTTTAGTCAGACACTAAACCATGACAAAGTCATAAAAATTAAAAAGTTTTAGACTCCAGTTTTTCAAATTACTTATCCTTCTTTCCCCCCTTTCAAATCAGTACCGATGATCCATCCTTCTAGTACTCTTTACAGAAGCTAATAACTTCATTTTTCACGATAAGCCTTATGTGTGAGGTACTGTAGAGAAGTCACGTAGATAGCTAAAAGTCATTAAGAACAAATTAAGCCCTAATCTGAGGTTACTCTGTTATAAATAAAAATGATAATTTATCATTGCCTTAAGAACATTTAAAAGTCTATCTCCATTCTTCATATAAGAATTTGGATCAGTAAAATTCTAAATATCCAACAATATAATGTTAATGATATAATTAATCTTCAAAATAACTCATTTTAACATTATTTCCAAATTATTCCTGAGAAACAGATTTGAAACAGCTGTACCAATTCAATACACATTCTTTGTGGGCTTATTTTTGGCAGCCAAAGTTTTATAATGTGGTATTTATTTAAACTCAGGACATGATGAGAGTTTTATTGTCTTTGTGAAATGCAGATTTGTTCTTGTACTTTTGTGCCACCTACTCACGCTCCTCCCTCACTTTCCCTTTACTGCCCACCTCTCCCCTTCAACCAGACAAACCTAGATACAACCCCTCTGGTTAATCACCCCATATCCACTCTAGAGTTGCTGTGCCTCTACATTTAGGATACATTCCTCTTAGAATATGCCTAAATAGCTTAAATATTAAATAAATAGCTTAAATATTTGCTAAAACCCCACCCTTCCCACGGATCCCTTCCTGACTCAATAAAATTATCATCTTCTCTTTCAAATGGTGCTTGTATACATAATGCAAACTTTTTAAAAATTTACCAAGTGTACTAGTTGGTACGTGTCTCTGTTTGTCTAGGCATAAGTTTTTCTATGACACTACCATCCCTTAACAGAGGCTAATTTCCACAAAGCAGAGAATAATTTATTTAAAACAGTCCATTAAAAAAGCTTCCATACAGAAGTACTGAGTAAATAATATCTAAGGACCAGAACACAGCTACATAAATATACTCTTTCTTCCTAATCTGCACAAAATCATAAGTATTACCTTAAGGAACAAATGTTAATGACACTATAAATAATGTCTCTTGTGAACTAAACTCTACATATGGAAAAGGTAAATTTCTTCTTTGCCTAAAATGACAAAAATTCCTATTCCCCCAAAAAGAAAATGTCAAATCCAAAGCAGATGATTGTTGGTGCCTAGTCACCTTGTACTTGAAAAAAAAATCTAATTTTTCAAAAGGAAGTTAAACAACCAATTTTATCACTTAAGTTTAACATATTTTTCTTATACTGCATACGTTTGAAGTTCCTGTCAGAAAATTATTTCTGATCTCTCCAGACAGTTTAACTCAAAATTGACATTTTCCTTCATCTAATTAAATTTCAACCTCAGCCCTAGATCCTATGCAGGGAATAAACAAATTACTAAAGAGCAATGTATCTTTCAAAACTTCTTTGCCTTATCAGAAATTCTCCTTTATAGCCTTTAACTTTTATAGTCAATAGACCTTATATCATCACTACATTTTCCTCTGTTATAGGATTGTATGCAAAGCATTGGTTTTGTTTTCTAATACCTAAAATAATGTATTTTATTTTCTATCCACAAGATGGCTGAGTCATCAGGACAGAAATTAGAAGTCAGGAGTGTCTCTTGAAGAAAATGGTTTATAATAAGCAGGAAAGAATAAAGCAGGTGATTAAAGAAAGGCTTGAGAAAAGGCTATCTTAAAAATTCAGATTATTTTAGGAATTATAATATAAGATTGGTTGGAACGAAGTCATAGACATAGTAAGGGAAGACCAGGAAAGCAGGGCTTGTTGGTTAACTCTGAAAACCATAATCATTTTATTTGACCCAGAAAGGGATTAAAGATCACCGGAAGAATGTCATGGAGGGAGCTGGTCCTAGAAAATAACTATCTTAGTCATGTGAATATTCTGAATGGTTCTCAAAGTTGGAAAAAGTGTGAGAATAAAATTGGAATTACTGGGTGTGACACAGACAAGGAAAATTAATAATAAAATTAATAATAAGGGCCCTAAAGTGTTCAGAGGTTTTTGTTATGTTTCAGTGAGCAAAATAAAAAAGAGAAAGTCTGGGGACTCAAACAACTGCAGATTATGAAATATTTCTAGGTCCTACAAGTGAACAAAACAGAGCTGAGAAAGAACATATTTTAGAGTATAGACTGAGAAAAAATTAGAAATAGTTATTGGCCTACATTTTTGCCTGTGGCTCTTTCCAACGACTTGTTTGCTTTTAATTACTTTGCAAAGTTTAAGTTTTAAACCTTTATCAAAACTATAAGAGGACTGAATGCAATTTCCAACTGAAGAAGGTTGGTTTCTAATGTTAAATGATAAGTATTTGATTTTCTTCAAAAATATTTTTATAACATTAATTTTTAAAATCAATTTGAAGGTCTATAAAATATCTCCAAATATCCAGAAGTACTATCAGGATAATCTGGGATATAGCTACTTATATTACTGACTCATAAGGAGTTCATGTATTTACTGGAAATAACATTTGACACTGTGTCATATCAAATTTTCATTGTCAGTAGAAAATTTAGTGAGTATTAAATTTTACAAACAGTGGAGCTGGGATGAGCAAAAAATGCCAGTGTTTCCTTATATCTTTACTAATATATACATTTTATATTTGCATCTCTCTCAAATATTTTAATAAAAAGTAATAGATCAAAATAAATTGCAATGTGGTCCCTCATCAATAATCTCAAATATATGCCACCTAAGCTTACTAATCTTGTCAGCCTGTTTTTCCCCCCTCATTTCTCTCTCTGATGACTGAGTTTCTATACCACTTCTATAAATTTTCTAGAATTATAAATATATGCCCATGTCTATTCTTATATACTTAATGGTTCTTTCTCTGTTAGTGAAGAGAAAAATACCCTAGAAAGAACATAAAGAATGTACTTTACTAAACAGAGTTATAACTATTTATGATTGTGACTAGTGGAAAGCATATGTTATATGCTTTAAATGTTAAGGGTGATGAAACTGTGACATTAGGAGCATGCTCTGAAGAACTCTCACAATGTTGCAGTTGTTCAAGAGTCTTGTTCATTCTTTGGTACTGTCTTTACAACACTACATTATACAAAACCAAATGAGGTTTAGCCATCTCAAAGCTACAGTCTATGTTAGCAGTTGACTTTTAAACATTACTGAATCTAAGTAAATGGTGAAAAGTGTTTTTAAAATATCTTCTGTTAAAGTTTATTTGGGGGTAAAGGGTAAAGAGGGAACAATTAATTAAGGTAACAGTGTAAGCTACAAGTTGAGGAAATGTCATTTCATCCATTTTTTAAAATCTCATTTTCTGATAATATCTCAAATCAAATTTATAGAATTATTATGGAAATTTCAGCAGTAAGGAGATTGGGACTTGAAATATAGAGGTAATTACATCAGTCATTTTCTTCAAGGCATATGTAAAAACATACACAAATTCTATCTTGGCTACCCAACTGATCTTTTCAAATAGCTCTAAAATGTGTTACCAACAGGTATGAAACAAGTTATTCAACTTAAATATAAAAACCATTTAAAATCACAGCTAATAATGTTAACCTAACTTCAAAGAAGCTGCATTGTAGGCTGGAGAGATTTTTAAAGGACTAGTGTACTAGAAAACTAATAATGTGTGTCAGAATGTGTGCATGGAATGTTCTACTTGCTTTAGTGGACCTAGGGGAAACTGCAAGAATGTAACTGAGAGGGTGGGAGGTGAAGAAGATGGAGTATGCAGCACTCCCTACAAGCGTCATGGGAATTTGTAAGAGGTAGTCTATGAAGGTAATCAGACTCCCATAGAGCCATAGAGCCAAGATAGCTTGTCTTTGAATATTTCAGCAACAGACTTAAACTAAGGTAATCTTTTAGACAAATTCAAAGAAAGGGTTTTAATTAAGCATTCTCGCGTCCTGCATTTACTCTGCCTCTTTCTTCCATGACTAAGAAAGAGAGAAAACAGATGTTTGTCTGTATCTAAGAAGGGGGGATTGGTGGGAATCTAGGAAATTGGAATTTCAGTAGCAAATATAGAAAGAGAAAAAGCAGCAAAAAAGATAAGCCACTGCAGGACTTTGTCTTAGTCATCTTTATAACCCCCATGGCACCTTAGCGCTGCACCGCACACAGGGGGGCAGTCAATAAATAACGAATTAGGTTTAATTCAGTTCACTCACATTTGGTGTGCTTTGCAGTTACAAACCACTTTCCACATACCAGAAAAAAGAAAGTAAATGAGGAATAAAAGGGCAAGTAAGGGAATAAAAAGAAAGCAAAATAGATAAAAATCCACAAGAATAAGCAAGAGGCCGAAAAGGCCAGGGAAAAGATGGGGAGGGAGGGATGAGTTTCTCCCTGTCACTTTCAAGCCCTTCCAATCACCCCATCTTTCGTTCTAAAGTACCTGGAGCCTAGAAAGTCAGGCGGCTACGAAAGCCCTAAGAAGGGGGAGGGGGTTCCTCATCTTCATAACAGCATTTTCAAAGATGGTAAGTATTCCGTCCCTGATGGATCTACCTAGAGTTTGTGCTCAGGTGCTACCTCAAGCAAAGCTCTAACATTTCCCAAGTATGGTCGGGATCCTTTATTTCATCCCATCCATCCCCTCCTCAGCATTCCCAAAATCTTAGGGAAGAGTTGGGCCTGGGGAACGAAGGGGGGGGGTCCTCAACAAGCCCATTAACTCAGACAACAGAGGGAGGTAGTGAGGCAGGAAAGCCCAGGGATTAGAGAAAAAGCCCATGTTTGCAACTACGAGAGCGAGTGTCTGTAACTGTGGTTGTTAGAAATTGATAGGGGCAAAAGGCGGGGGGGGGGGGCGCCTTCAAGATGGAAGAAATGCGAGGGTACTTGAATGCGCATCGCCTTGCACCTGGCATCGGAGTCCCTAAAAATGCTGTGCAGTCCGAAGCCTCAACAAGCCTCAATGGGAGAAGGCAGAGGCAAAGGACGCGAGGAGATGCACAGGAGGGAGCCCATAGATACCACCGCGGATGCTGTCCCAGCGGAAGCATGTTTTCCTTCCTTACCCCAAAGTAGCGCGTCCTCCCCGCCCCAAGCATCCTCAGCCAAATCTAGGGGGGGGGGCGCCCCCCAGCTCCAAACGGGGGCAGTCGCGTCCTGACCCCATTATGCGGTCTTAAAAGTTGCTGGGAGAGTTGGCGCTGGGGTAGGCACCTGGCAGGGACGGCCGCCAAGGGGGAGTCAGGTTTCCCAGGAACAAAGGGGCCAGAGAAGGGGCGACCTGGGGCACAGGTCCTGGGGTGGAGCGTCCTCTCTGAGCTAGAAGACAAGGGTCCCCACGTCCTCCCCGCCAGGGAAGCGAGGACAGGGCAAGATGCGCTGGGATTCCACCGCCCGGCTCTCTGCCTCCAACCGGGTGGCGCTGGCCGACCCCTCGCTTTCCGCGCCTCTCCTCGCCCCTCTGGCTGGAGACAAAAGGAGACCCGGGACCCCGGGCCCCTACCAGTCCCGGGGGAGCCCTCCCGCCACCCAGCGTACCAGAATCAGCCGGTGGAAGCCCCGATGGCGGGCTCTGCAGCGGCGGCCGTCCCCTCCTAACCTAGCGCAGGGACCCCGCACCCCGGTGCCGTCTCGTCCTCCCCACAGCGGGCATTACCTTTCATCCAGTCCACTACTTGACTCGGAGACCATTTGCTGACCGGTTCCATTATCAGAGCCATGGGCACTGAGTCCGTTCCGCGCTCTGCGCGGAGCTCAGACACAAAACGAACTCAGCAGCCCGAGCCTCCCTCAGGTGGGGTCCCTAGCTGACCGCAGCCTCACCGGGCGGGCGGCGCGGAGAAAGCGGCTTTTGTGTGTCGGGTCTCGCGGCTGTAATGTCTCTTAGCCAAAGGCTGGCAGCAGTGGTGAGAACGGCGACGGGGAGGGAAACCCGCCGGGGTCGCGGCTCCAAGCCGGGTCTGTTCAGTCCCTGCTGAGGCGGCTGCTACTGCTGCCTCCGCCACTCCTCTCGGGTCTCCGTCCCTGCGGGGCTTCAGTTCATGGCTTGAGCTGCCGAGGGTCGCGGCGCTGAGGGACGGAGCCGCCGCCACCGCCGCCGCCCGCCCGCAGCCAACTTGCCCGTTAGCCTCACACAGGGGAGTGAAGCCCCCAGCACGACTAGCTGCCCGGCGGAAATGACGAGGGGCCTCCTGCCACCCAAAATATCTCTCCGCAGCCCTCGGGTGCGGGGCGCGCGCGCCACGAGCCCCCCGCCCGCTCGCTGCCGCGCGGTCCCGCCCCCAGGGCCGACGGCAGGCGCGCGAGGCGCGTGCGCGTGCCGGCACGAGGCCGGAGCGGAGGGTCTGTCTGGCAGGCAGGCAGGTGCGGGCAGCTCGCCGCCTGGCGTTCCCGCCCTAGGGGCGGCCCGGGAACAGAGGCGCACGAGGAGCGCGTGCGCGGCGGCGGTGGTGGCGGCAGCCGGAGCCTGAGCCCGGGGTCAGTCAGTCAATCAGGTGCGGGCGGCTGGAGCGCAGCTCTGAGGGAGCTTTGAGGGGACGCGGTGGCGGCAGGAGCAGCAGCAGCCTCAGCGGTACTGGCTGCCCACCAGTTGAACGCTGACAGCTGAGGGGGCTGAGGAGGTACCTATGGCCCCGCCACCGAGGGTAGGGGAACACTGCTGAGCGTCGGGGTTACAGCGAGAGCCTGGGCTTCCCTCCTTCTTGCCCGCTCCCTCCTCCCCGCAGCTGAGTGGGCTCCCGAGGTGATTCCCGAGACCCGCGCACCCCTGCGGAGACGGAGGCGTGGACTGACTGCCGTGGACGAGAACCGGGGCTCGCCAGCCAGAAACGCAGCGATGACGAGGCAGGAGGGCCAGTGCTGTCGATCTCCTCGGGTGATAACCGGGGCCTAGGATTGTCAGGCGTGGAGGCCGTCACCTTAAAGCTGCTTGTCTTGGTGATCCTGAGACAGGTTCTGCTCCACGTGCCTTTTTAACAGGCTCTGTTTCAGGTTTTCGGCTAACTCCTCCAACACAGCTCCCAGTACCTATTTTAGAGGATGTCATTTTGTGTTCAGATGTTCTTATATAAGAACTGAAGGGTAACAGTGGGACTTAAAATGAGAGACAAATTGTAAACAACATGATTTTTCAAAACTCATTTTCTTCAAAATTCTTACACAGGGTAGGTACTATGCAACCCTTAGTAAAATACACTTTGCTTAATGAGGCTTCACTTTAACCAACAAATAATCCTAGAGCAAAGATGCAAACTCTCTACCACCATTATAAGTGTTTTCTCCATATCATTCTTAACACATTGACTGCCACACTGGAAAAAAATTTTTTTCCTTGGGGCCACGGTGTTTCATTACGAAAATAGAATAAAAATTTTGGGAAAAAAACAATCCTTTCTAATTTAATGAAAAATTTGTTATTTTTTACTGTTTTCTGTGCGTGAGTTATATGCAACTTGAAATATAGTTCATGTGGCTCCCAAGGTAAAGAGACATGTGAATTACATATGCTTCAGGAGGCCCTAGGCTCAAAACTAGCGTGGGTTAAATACAACTCACATGACAGTTAATGTGTTAAATCTCCAGTGAGTGAAAGAGAAACTCTTTTAATAACCATTTCGATAATGTATTGCCGGTTCCTACAATAACCCATTTTTTTCTAGCTTGATTTTATGAAACACAGAACTGCCACTTTCTTCAACTGGTGTGAACTGAAGACCCTAACCCCCATACACAGTCTAAAACCACAGTAGTTAAAATACTGTGATATTTTCATGCTAGTAATACAAGTAAAATTTAAGATGGCCTGTTTTTAGGCTTGTTATTTATTTTCCTAATAATCCAAACTAAAAGTATATGCAAAATTTTGGAAAGAAATTGAGATTATCTAGACAAGTCTACACTCAGAGGACACAGGTATAGCACCTTCCTTTCATTATCCAGATAATGGTTGTGTTTTATAGTTTTTCTTAGCTGACCAGGTGTGAAAGGTTTTGTATTTTGGAGTACTTACATTCCAATTGAGTCAAAGAACATTACATCAATATTGCTAGAAAAGACCATTTTTAGTGTCAGCAATTTATAGAGTTGCTTCATATTAAAAAAAAATGTAATGGTTACATTGTGAATGGTTAGAGGTTATAGTCATAAGGAGATGTTAAAAGTAATTTTATCAAAATAATGCTGCTAATAATGACAATGAACACTTACTGAGCATGGTCCTAAGGACCTTACATACATTTTTATCCTCAAAACAGCTCCATCATTTGCCACATTTTACAGATGAGAAAACCTTAGCTATCGGATTCACTTACTATCCTCAAGCTTATTACACATAGATCAATAAATGTTGAATAAATTAATAAGATTAAAGAGGTTAAGTAATTTATCTGAGGTTATGATGCATGATTTTAATACCAATTAAGGTGATTCCAGAAAATGAACTTTTAAAACTAGTAAAAGGTCCTGTATCAGTGTCACAAAACAGTATGAGTGAATGGAAGGTCCATTGAATATTAACTGATTATGTCTCATCAGAAATAACTACAAAGAAGCGTGAGAGTTATCATAAGTGTTTGTGACCTACAGTACCTAAACAGCAACTGTGAGAATGAAGAAAGTGACCAAATTTGGCTGAGACACCAAATTGCACATCGAGACTAGGCTTGCACGGCAAGCAACCATACTGTGCATCATAATTGCATACAAGTTCAAAGTGAGAATATCAATCAAAATAAATGCTGAAAACCAGGATGCAGTAAAAATAAAAGAGATGTGTATGTCAGGAAAAATAAAACAGTGCTAAAGAAGATAGGGAAAAAAAATCCAAAGGAAAGAGGATTTTGAGGAAGACCCTATGTCAGAATTAAGTTGTACATGTTCTTCTCTTATTTATGTTACAGTGAGAAATTTATTTGGTCTAATTAAGATAACTATAAAAAAGAACTAAAAATGACTGAACCAAAATGTAGGTATACAGTTACACTAATAGATTTCACCAAAGCCTTAAGTGTTTGCCCTAAATCTGGAGGTTTCCCTTACAAAACATAGCATTTGCCTTTGATTTTGACAATATAATAATCATTAATTATTTCACTTAATTTGTTCAGAACATAACTGGTTTTTTACTTAAAATATTTTTGATTTAGGGGAAGAAAAAAGGATTAAATCATCATTGCCTTCACTTCTTTATTCTTTAATGACTAGGCTAAATTCTGTATTTTTCTGTCCACAACTTTTTAAAAAATCTAGTTTTTATAGTTTTGCCCGTTCAAAATGTTAAATGTCTTGCTACATATTGTGTAAGTATACAAACTTTAGCAGCGTAATTTTGTCTTCTCATAATGCAAAATACAGTCTCAAAGATTAGGGGAAAAAGTATGTTGTAAAATACATATCAAAACATAATTCACTAAATAGTATGATGTCACACATACATCAACAGTCTAGATATAAAAGCCAAACTGATTCTTTGGAAACAGGCTTAGACTCTTTTTGGAAGCAGGCAGTAGAAATATTAAAGTAATTAAATTAGTTGGAGACAACATGCAAGATGTTTGCACCATATCAAAATGAGTCACTTTAAATTATCTTTTTAAATCTTCTTTTCTTAATCTATTTATGGCACTAGTTATAGTTTTATCTTTTAAATTATTTTCTCTCTAGATTTCAATAAAAATTTAAATCTCTTGATCAAAATGTTCTGTTAAGATTTTATAGAAGTATTGATTATGATTAGCTTCAGACATGGGATTCAGAAATGGTCCTCTAACTAGAATCTGGGTGCTCAATGGATCTGACTTATAGAGATTAGGTCAGATAGGGAGGGAGCCTTCCACTGGAAGAAGGATCATCAAGCCTTTGTCTCTTAGGAGTCAAAGAGTAAGTAAGTAATGTGAATATTTCTTCTGGAGCAGCAAGCTGAGTATCTCTGACTTCTACATTTTCCAACCTAGGCTATCTTATATGGGCCTTAATCTTCACTTACCATTTCTTCTGCTAAGACACTCGGCATCAGGCCTCAGACTTGCTTGGAAGACATGTTTTAATGCTTTTAGTTACTTAACATTTAAACAAAATGTCTTGCCAAGCCCTTTCTGGTAATTGTTCCGGTTTGCTTAGATTTTGTATTTTTGCTATAGCTGTCTAATTTTTATATTTCTTTTTAAATGATACTTTCTCATAAATTATTTTTTCTTTTTTAATGGGTATTGAGAAGTGACAACACAGAACAGCTATGAGGGTAGTCCATGTCCTAAAATAGAGGAAAGGATAGAAGCCTCCTTTATTCCATTTAGTTTTGCCCAGACCTTTCTTATAATTTCAAAAGCTGTATCCCTTGATCAGAAAAATTAGCTAGGAAATTCTGATAAGACTGATAGCTGGGGGGAGGAATATATGGAAAGGATAATGCCTAACACAAGTTATTCCCAAGAAAAATATGTGTAAAACTTGTTCCAGAGAAAGCTCAGCATAATTTCTAAGGCAATGTTATTTTCTTCCCAGGGTAATTCAACTAACAGCTATGAATTAAGAACTAATGTCTCTGCTATGACCAACCACCTGATAGCAATCTGTCTAAGCCTCCAATCAACAGAGCAGCAAGTAAGGAGAGACCTTAACTGTAAATAGGCGTTCAGTACACTGCTCTGGGCCAAATCTCCCTTTAGATTAATAGGGAGATGCACTCAGAGAAGATAATTAAATTAGTAGAATCCTTTCTTTGCTATTCTGCCTGTAGGATAAACTGTATTAAATCAAACCATGTCCTTTCTCAACCAAGATTTTACAGCAATACTCTCTGTGTGAAGAGAAGTTGGCTTGAGTTGAGGTTACCCCAATAGTGTTTTTATAGGGCTCTTTCCAGGGCTCCCCCCTACTATATTAATCATGGTCTAATAAAAATCCCAGAGCCCACCGAGTTTAGGAAACCTACTTGTCTTAACACTTAGAGCCCTAGCCCACCAGGGAAGTTTCCAATGCACTTTGCAGCCATTAATGAAGGGCATATAAACTCTTTTTCAACAAACATTTCCTTGAGTGCAATCAGTATGCTGGCCCAGTTGTATCCTTTGATTAGAAAATTAGCTTGATTTTATGGCTGCGAAGATGACCAAGATTCTCATAGATTGGTAGGGGAAATAGAAACATTTACAGTTAATTGGATAGTGTGATAAGTGCAATGATAGACGTGCCCAGTACTACCGTATGAGAAGAGAAGTATAATATGTAACAGCTGGGAGAAAGACTATATGGCAAGGATAATGCCTCTTTTAGGTCTTAAAGGATAACAGCCAAGTAATAATGCCAAAGAGGGCTTATAGGCAGAAGGGCATTGTCAGAAAAGTTATAGAGCACTATGGATAGGTACTTGGATGGTTGGCATTAAAATGCAAAGCAAGAGGCAAAAGGAGATGAAGTGGGAGGGTTGGGCAACAGCCAGATTATGTAAAAAAATTCAAACTGTCCAAGATAGATACATTTAAGGATTTTAAGCAATGAAGTGACTTGGTCATATATTTATATCTTACACAGACTACTCTGGCAGACATGGAGAACAGATTTAAGAGGGATAGGATGGGGGCAGGGGAATGTCAATTCAGAGGAGGTGGCAACAGACCAGTAAAGAGATGACTCAGGTCAGAAATAGAGGAGTGGAGGTGGGGATGGAGAGAGGAGATGTATTTAATAAATATCCAGGAGACCTTGGTGATTGATTGGATATGGAAGGTTAGGAAAAGAACAATATCAAGAATGATTTCCAGGATTCTAGCTTGGACAAATGGTTAAATTATTTCTTCTCCATATGACATAAAACATAGAAGTAACAGACTTGAAAGGGGGAAGTGATCTGAGATATTAATTCTGTTTTGGACATTTCTAAACATGAGGTACATGTGGGACATTCAACAAGGGATTTCTGGTAGGCAGTTTCTGCACTCACATAAAGGAATGTGAAGCTCAGCATGGGCTGAAGATACAGATTCGAGAGTCAATACTGAAATAAGAATATGAATGAGACAGGGAGGATATGAGATGCCCATGGAGGAAGCCCACAGAAAAGAAAGAGAAGATAAGTAAATTATAAGCAAAACCAAGAGAATGCAGTGTCATGATAGCCCAATGAACAAAGAAGTTTAGGTAGAAAAAAGAGTGGAAAATTGTGTGAAGTGTAAAATTGATGCTTTTCTAATAAGAACTGAAAAAAATCTGGTAGTTTTGTCAGCTTTGATCTCCTTTATGGCCTTATTAAGATCTATGAAAGAACTGGATGTCAGAATGGAGAGGCTTGGTATATAAGGCATTAACTTTTTCACAAATTGATTTTCCTTCTATCTTTTCTCATAGCCTACCCATGTGTATATTTTATTCAGATGGCTCCACAATGAATGATAATTCTCCAATTTATCCACCACCATATGTATTACTCTTTTCTGATGAAGTTCCAGACACTAATAATGATACATACTCTTATCTGATTACACTTTCATCACTTATAGAATAATGGCACCCTTTAAACTGGGCTGGCTTTGAAATCCCCCCTCCTCATCAGATTTTTGGGGAACAATTTTGCCATGGCACCCTGGTGATCTTACAAATCTCCACATGGGCCATGTAGGCAAGGTTCACTCACATTCTGATGCATGTTTTGGAAGAATGCCCTGTGATCCTACCCAGAATATGGCAAGATAGTCAGTCTTGTGAGGATCTACCTCAAGTCCATTTCTTATCTGCCACCCTGGTTCCAGTGAAACATGGGACTTTCCATCTTGCCCCAACTTCATATATACCTTCAGATGATAAAACTGTTTAGCTGTACATTAGAGTTGGCTCCCCAACAACAGAGTAACCTACCACTCTTGTCATCTATCATCTGGCCCCTTGGATTTGGTATCATTCTGTGTTTGTAGGAACATGGGGAGCTGACACTATGTTGATCTTGCATTGCCATCTGTGTAAATAATAAACTTTCTACATCCATTTGGAGTTGTTGTCTCCTTACTGGCTAAATCTGTGGAAGTGTGACAACCCAACTTAGCAGCTGCCACCATGCTGCTGCTTAGGTACTGCTTGACCACTTGGCACAGATCTGATATAGGAAGGCCATAAATACTCCCAGAAGGAGTGAGCTCTGCTGAAACTCTGCTTAGATAAACTAGGCCAGTCCAGCATGGCCTAGTAAATCAGCAGCAGCAACAGTAGCAACTCGATTTCAAATTTGAAAAGACTGCATTTTCCCTAATCATTAGGGCTCCATAAGATAACCCCATAATTTTTGAAACCCCCCATGTTAATGTTTTAGGATAAGAAACAAAACAAACACCCTGATATAAAGCCTTCATTTTGAGCTTTATCATTATTTACAAAATATCTAAATCTAGAGAATGTTGTCACATTCAAGATGTTAGGTTCATTTTCATCTGAACATTTAGCAGTCTTACTTGGTAATGGCAAATCTGAATTGGCAAAATTCATGCTAGATAAGCTCAAAAGTCCAGTTTATAAACTCACTGGTACATCCCTATAAACAGATCAAAAATTTTTAATGTAAGAAGTGCTTAAGGTAGGAGACCAATTGTTTAATCTTTGGCTAATAATTGAGGAATGAGAAAGAAAATCTTTCTTCATCGATTTTTGTCTTTTTTCTCAAATAGGACTTATTTACTTCTAGGATGATTGGCTAATTAAGGATGCTCATACCAAGTGGAACAAATCAGTTATTCCTATTGACCAGGAACTGTATCCAGAAAGAGACAGATATGTAAGTTTGTCACTGCTTTTGACATTTTCTTGATTTTGAAAGGAAACAGTGATATAACGAAAATATTTTGTTTTGTTTAGTTACCCTTAGGAACTATTTCAAATATTTTGTAGCACAGTGCAAGCTATTATTTATTGATTTTTCAACTATCTCCTCTGTATAGGCCCTATGATAAGCACTATAAATACAAAAATGAGCAAAATATGATTGCTGTCCTCAAAGCCTGTAAACAAAACAAGGCATACAAATAGATATTTTTGAAATAATGTAGCAAGTGAAATGACAGAGACATACAAAAGTATTATGGAAGCTGGGCCTGGTGGCTCCTGTCTGTAATCTCAGCACTTTGTGAGGCCGAGGTGGGATGATTGCTTGAGGCCAGGAGTTGGAGACCAGTCTGGCAACATAGTGAGGCCCTATCTCTACAAAAAATGTTTTAAAAAATTAGCCGGGCACGGTGGCACACACCTGTAAGTAAAAAACTGTAAAGCAGATACTCTCCAAAAAACTATAGGTAAAATGAAACTCTAAAAAATATTTATGTAACCCACAGGAAGCCTTGAAAAAATTGAAATGAAAAAGAGAACAAAAAGGAAACAAAAAAACATATGGCAGACTTAAGCTCCAACAAACATATCAATAATTATCTTAAATATAAACAGCCTAAGTACACCAATTGAAAGAGTACAGAGTAGATTAAAAACATGACCTAACTATTAATATATGTTGTTTACAAGAAACTCCTTTCAAATATAATGATATAGGCAGGTTGAAAGGAAAAGGATGGAAAAATATATATTGTGCAAATATTAATAATAAAAGCAGGAGCGGCTATATTAATGTCAGATAAAGTAGACTTCAAGGGGGAAGAAAACTAAACGGGAAAAATACAAGTACTAGTATACTCATTTTACATGGCAAAGAGTCAAGGGATACTTTACACAGTTGATGAACAAGGAAATCAGCATCTAAATATATTCTTTAAGGTTACAATGGTAAGCAATACAGGAGCTGAAAATAATGATATATTCACATTGAGGGGAATGAATGAAGTAGTAGAGGTAAGTTAGCTAAATACTCTTGTGCCATGACAGAAAGTCTATGGATAATGTCCTAAATTAACACATCTAATACAATCAGCTTAAATTGGTTAAAATGGGAGTGCATAAGGGTGGGATAATGAACTATGATTTTCTCATTGTAAGTCCTTATAAACTATTTGATTATTAAGTCCTATCCATGTATTACTCTAATAAATATTTTTAAAGTATTTTATATAAAACCAGAAGTCCCTACTATGACTGACTATAGTATAAGGACTGAAGTCTCTTGCATGGTAGTTAAAATAATTTACAGGATGACCCCAATCCAGCTTTACCTCTCTATTTCTAGCCATAGAAATTTCTAGCCATATCCCAGCATACTTTGTGTCTTTGCCACGCCAAAAAACATAGTCTCCCTTCTCTTGTTTGTCTCTCCCTCAAGTGCCCTTTTCACTAATTAAGACTCTGTTGAAATGTAACTTCCTCCATGGAGTCTTTCCCAAATCAACTACTTTCTCACCCTTAAAGAGAGAACCCCAATTGTTTTCTCTTTTCCAGTGTTGCTTTTAATTCCATTTTTATATACAATAGGTATACAGTATACATTTTGAGTGGAATTAAAATAGTAAATACTATGAATTTAAAATAGAAAACATTTCACATATTCACAGGAAAAAGTAAAAGAATTGTGTATGTAATATGAAAATATAGGGACAACCACATTAACAAAGGAGCATTTGTTGGTAAGAAAGTACAGTCTGTCCCCCTGACAATTCTAATGGAGCATATTTCATGACAACAACTCTTCTTTCCCTGACTTCATGAAGATTCACCATATGTCTTCTAAGTCAGAAACCTTATTTTTTAGAACAATATATTATTTATAAGCTTGACTGAAGCAGCACATCTTTTCTAGTTAGAGAAGGTATATACTCTTTCTCATGTCATACAAATTAACCCAATTTTTATGAGATTTGGAATCTGATAGAAAAACAGGAATGAGTTGATAATGAGAATCCAATGGCATTTTCTTGCTTCCCAAGAAAATAACTTTTTGCAAATGTCCTGTATGAAGGAATAATTACCAAGCCTTTTTCCATTAGAATGGAGCTACTTTTAATATTCAACAAAGCAATCTTATTTTTAGTTGATTTCATAGCATATTATGGCCATTAAAAGAAAGGGTGCATTATTATCTATTTCCTTTGAATGAGTCCAGATTTTTAAATTGTTATTGATGACTGGTTGTTCTGATACAATGACTCTTAGGGTACCAGATGTCTGACAATTTGGAAATGAAGATTTATGGTTTTACATCTGTTTAGCTATTAATCTGAATGTGTAAATCCAAAAGGCAAATTTAAGGATGTTTTCAGTACCAAAACTTATTAGTTTTCATTGAAGTATATGCCTTCATCAAAATTATCTCATAGAGCTAACAGTATAAATTATGTTCTTATAATATATATGAAAATTTTATATAAAATTATAAGAAAAATCACAACTTCACCAGAACATGTAGAATTGCAAAGCAGTGTGATGTACTTAGCTAAATTAAGAGTAAGAAGAGTTGGACCTTCTGCCAAGTTCAAGGTTCTATAATATTGGGTGAATCACATAACCCCACTAACCCTTGGTATTTTCATATGCAATATGGGTATTACCATCTCTTAAAATTGTCATGAGGCTCAAATGAGAAAATGTATTCAAAATCACTGTAAACTATACAAACATAAGATAATATTATTCAAACTGTGTAGCATTCATAGCACAAAATATCTAAATATCCTCAAAACTGGCTACTATTCTTTTCTTTAAGGATAACTTTGGTAGTCAAAATTTATTTGATGTCAAGTCTTCCCAGTGAAGTTGATGCTCCAACTAGCTGATACTGGTTTTTGTTAAAGGAAAAAAGAGTAACTATAAAATAGGTATTTTAAAAAGCATGCAACAAAAAATCACTGAAGGCAATGTTTTGAAAGTTCTCAAAATGCTTTGAATTATATCAGCATTCCATAGATGACTGTTTTAAAGGTTTAACCCTAATTGATTATATTTCTTTGGTTATATTTCTCACAAGAATATTTTTATCTCCATTTTAGTAACATTTCCATATAAGCTCCCTGATTATTCTGTCTTCATTCTGTTTGGTTTAAGATACTATACAAAAATTTAAAGTAGTACACAAAATAATCAAGAAAATTTATTTTTGTAAAGGAAAAAATATAAAATATTCAGTTTTCATGCATTTTTTTGTGTGGGTATGGAAGGATAAATGAAAGGTCAGGGACTGTAAACTATTCCTTTTGTCAGGACTGTGAGTAAAGATTGGAAAGAGGAGGGAGGAGTGGCGGGAGAAAAACATTTGAATTACCAAAGTACCACTTCACTATGAACATGTTTAAATGACTACCTGCATAAAACAAAATTGGCTTATAAAGTTAAGCCTTGCCTTTGTTCTCCATATATGGAAATCACTTTCACAGGATGAAAGTAAACTATGGTTCATAGATTTCCCATCCCAATCACAAGGCAAAGGTTATAGAATTATTGTATTTATTTTTCTCAGAAAAATATTGCACCATGTTGAGAAAATACAGAAATTCACTTCATGCAACTTCTAGTATGCATAATCTTATGGAAAAAGAAAAGACTAACCATATGTGACATTTAGTCCCAAGAAAGAAGACGAAGTTGTAGATACTTGGAAAAGACAGATGAGAAAGATGATAGAATTAACTGAATCCAACATTTAGTTTAAAAACAGTATTCAGAAAGGACTTCAGCAATATGGCAGAATAGAAGGCTCCTAACTATCCCTCCTCCCACAGACACACTAAGTAAACATCTACACACAGATTAATTCTCCCCCAGAGAAAGCCAGATTCAGTTGAAAGACACACCGAACAACTGAGAAAATATCCACATCAAAACAGGTAGGAAAAATGGAGATAGACTCAAGGACTAACTCCACCCTGAGCACAATGCCTTATAATCGGGAAGGAAACTCCGACTCCCAGCTTCTTCCCAAGGGGTGAGGGGCATGTACCACACATGTATTGCCCAAATTTTATAGTCCCTGCTGGAAAGCTTGGCCCTTAAATCACCTTGCTTGAGGAACAGCAGGGACAGGACATCTGAGGACTTCCCTCAGGCATAAAGGGGAGTTTTGAACCACACAAGCACTCCCAACAGCTGGGGCCTCTGGAATCAGCCCAGCTTCTAACTTTCCCCTGGAAAGGGTTTGGCTGTATGCTTTCCCAACAGCCCCCTGTGCTTCTGGTCTCTAATAAGCCAGTATCCTGGAGCCTACATAGCAAATGAACTCAACTGCCTTGAGCCTAAACAGGAGGGACAGCACTCCCCATGTCTTATTCCCTGGCTTACTCCAGCAATATTCCTAGCCCCAAAATCCTTCCATGGAAAAATGTTGAAAGCCTCTGCTGACAAGAGTGGGAGGGACGGCATTCCTCATGCCCTCTTCCCTGGCTTGCTCTAGAGCTAAACTCCTGCAGTCTCTCATTGTAATGAGAGAGAGGGACCTCTATGTGCCTGAAAGGGAAAGTGGACACTCCCTGCACCTTCTTCCCTTGCTTGCTTCAGCAATAACTCAAGACCAGGAGTCTTCCCCTGCTAGGAGGTTGTGAGACTTCTGCTTGCTTAAACAGAAGAGTGGGTACACCTTGGACTTTCTTCCCTGACTTACTCCAGCAGTAATTTCATATTTGCAGACTCTCCTTGGAGTAGTTGATGCATATATTGAGTGCCCCAACTTTTATAGCTTTCACCTGAGGAACTGGCTCCTAAATCACTTAACTCTGGGAGTTGATGGAGCCCTGAACTCCTGAGTCTCTTAGACCACAGAGAACAAAAAGGTGACTTTTAAACTTTCACAACTTAGCAGCAGTATCCCTAGGTTCACAGTGAACAGTCTGATCAAGAGTAAAGGCATCTGCTTCAGAACCTCTCTGTGGTGTATGGCAGAAAGAGTGTGAAATAAACTCTGGCTCTCAGCTTCACTGCAAAGAAAGAATAAACTGGAACACATCTAACACCCCAATCTCTCCAGCTGCATCCAAGGGACTGGCTTCTATCCTCTCACCTCTCTCAAGGTAATAGCACGACTTAACACTCTCTAACTTCTTGGGGGCCATTAGGAGCAAAGACAGCAGGTTGAAAAAGCACAAAGAGTTTAGAGGCACCAAGAATATTTGGCAAGGCTGACTGGAGAGGAACATCTCCTACACAAGACCAGTCTAACAAGATATGGGGAGGTGATTCTTTTATCTAATGCACAGAAACCAATACAGGGAGTCCTGGAAAATGAAGAAATTGGGAAATATGTTCCAAATAAAAGAAGTCAACCCTAATAAAATGGAGATGTGTGATTTACTTGATGGGGAATTCAAAAGGACATCCATAAAGATGCTCACTGAGGTAATGAGAACAATACATTAACAAACTGAGAACTTCAGCAAAGAGATAGAAAATATTAAATAGTACCCAACAGAAATCATCAGGCTGAATAATACAATAACTTAGCTTAAAAATTCAGTAGAGGGGTTGAACAGCAGATTAGGTAAAGCAGAAAAAATGATTAATGAACTTGATTGAACACTGCTTACTGTAAGCCATTCAATATGAGGAGCAAAAGGAAAAAAGAAAGAAAAGAAGTGAGGATAGCCGAAGGGACTTACAAGACACCACCAAGTGGTATAATTTACACATTATCAGAGTACCAGAAGGAGAAAAAAGAGAGAAAGGGACAGAAAACAGATTGAAAAATAATGGCAGAAAACTTCCCAAGTCTGAAGAAGAAAACAGAAATCCAGATCTAGGAAGCTATTAATAAATAGGCATATAATAGGATGAATCTGAAGAGATCTACACTAAGATACATTATAATCAAATTCTCAAAAATTAAAGATAATGAGAGAAAAATGATAGCTTCAAGGGAAAAGTGACTTGTTACTTATGAGAGGACCATCATAAGACTAACAGTGGATTTTTCAACAGAAACACTACAGGCCAGAAGGGAATGGGATGATACATTAAAAAACTTGAAAGAAAGTGT
Source organism: Cheirogaleus major (assembly GCA_963574435.1). Taxonomy (NCBI): domain Eukaryota; kingdom Metazoa; phylum Chordata; class Mammalia; order Primates; family Cheirogaleidae; genus Cheirogaleus; species Cheirogaleus major. The sequence goes on from CAUYPO010004814.1 coordinate 51,697, forward strand.
CAGCCAAGATACTATACCAAACAATCCTGTCCTTCAAAAATAAAGGGGAGACTAAAACAGAACTTTCTCAGACAAACAAAAGCTCAGGGAACTTATTACCACTAGGCCTCCATTACAAGAGATGTTAAAAGGAGTTCTTTAAGTTGAAAAAAGTTGCTAAGTAGCAACATGAAAATATATAAAAATATAAAACTCCCTGGTAAAAGTAAGTACATAGTCAAACTCAGAAAACTCTTAATGGTGGTGTGAAAATAAAGTATATTTCTAGTATGAAGTATAAAGGCAAATTTATTAAAGATGACTATAGCCATAATAAATTATTAATGAACACAAACTATGAAAGATACAAAATGTGTCATAAAAAAACAAATTATGATGGAGGGAGTAAAAGTGTGCACTTTATACAAGTGATCCTAATTAAGTCCCTATAAGCTAAAAATAGCCTGTTATTACTATAGAGGTGCCCACAAAGCAGAAACCCTTAGTAAACACACACAAAAAATAAAAAGAAATGATTTAATACATACCACTACAGAAAATCATCAAATTGGGAGCAGGGCCAAGATGGCAGACTAGAAGCAGCCTGCACATGCCACTCTCTAGGAGAGGATTGAAAACTGCAAGTAGATGATTACCTACAGATGGACCCTCTTGGAGACATCATTGTGATTCATCAGAGAACCAATGGGAGACACTCAGAGGGAAGAAGACAGAGACAGGGAGTTCCACTCACTAAGATCAGAAGGTACCTGGGGTAGATCCCCACACATGAGAAAGTGATAAAGGAGAGAACCGCAGGGTCCCACACTTCCCACACGGACACTGCAACTCAACCCGTGAGGGGTCCCACCACTACCATGGGCCTCCATACTGATCAGAGAACTGCTTGGAGACTGTATAGTAAAGTTGCACTGGAGAGCTGATTCATCATGGAGCCAGTGGCCTCAGGTCCCAGGTTGCCACAGCTGATGCCACTCTGAGCTCTCAGGTCTGAAGCTCCTGGTCTACACAGGGATTGGCTTTGCTATAGCTGCCCTAACATTGCCCTTTGCTGGGCTGGGGAGGGAGGAGGGACAGGAGATTCTCTCATACACCCTTGACTGGGAGCTGAGAGCTACCCCCACCAGGAAACTCAAATGGAGGTCCAAAGGTCCCACAATAAGAACCTCAGCAGGACCTGTGTGAGGAGAGAGCACCAGCAATCTAGCAGCCCAGCCCCAATGTCCTCATGTGCTGACCAGTGGAACAAGTCCCCCAGTCCCATGTGCCAAGGCACCGAGGACCACACCCCCACAGAACCTGGTGCCAAGTAGAGGCCCACATCATGCAGACAAGCATGCTAATTGGCAGGCTATGCCCACATAGTCCTGCATTCCAACCAGAGGAAAAAGACCCACAGCCCTGTGCATGAGTAGAAGAGTTCCCAGAAAAGAACAGGTGTGCTGCAAACCTATCATCCCTAGGCTGAGAGAAGAGGTTTCAGTTGAGAAGAAACTAGCAAAAAAAAAAAAAATAATAATAATAATAATAATAGCAACAGGAAGAGACAAGCTAGTTTGATACCCACAGAGGATCACAATAGATTCACAGTAACAAACCCCAACCAAAAGAAAACTTTTGAAATGTCGAAATGAAATTCAGAATATGGATGACAAACAAAATGAATGGAATTGAAGAGAAAGTTGAAAACCAACACAAAGAAGCCAAAAAAAAAAAAAAGAAAGAAAAGAAAGAAAAAGAAAAGAAGAAAAATTCAGGACATGAATGAAAAAAATGAAAAACTCATGAAACAGATAGACAACATAAGAAAGGATACAACAAGACTTAAAGAAATAAAAGAGTCATTTAGGGAATTACAAAGACCAGAAAGCTTCAACAACAGGCTAGACCTAGTAAAAGAAAGCATCTTAGAGCTTGACAAGAAGGCTTTTAAGCTAACCTAGTCATTCAAAGATGCAGAAGAAGAATAAAGAAGAATTAACAATCACTCAGAGAAATATGGGACTATGTGAAATGAGCCAATATATGAATTATAGGTATCCTAGCGGTAGAAGAAGAAAAAGCAAAAAGCATGGGAAACCATTTGAGGAAATTATTGAGGAGAACTTCTCTGGTACGACCAGAGATTCACAGATCCAGATACAAGATTGTCATTGAACACTGAGAAGATTCATAGCAAATAGGACATTTCCAAAGCACATAGTCATCAACCTGACCAAAGTCAAAATGAAAGATAAAATTCTACAAGCTCCATGAAAG
>CAUYPO010004816.1:0-26535 GCA_963574435.1 Cheirogaleus major
CTCGTTTGATGCTCAAACCAGGCGGGCAGGACAGGCTCAGGGTCCTCGCGTCACAGATGTGGAGAGTGGAGGCCACGTGACTTGCCAGCTGTTGTGCAGACAGGAACCAGGAGATCGAACCCCAAAGTGGAGGCGCTCGGCAGCCTACCTTGTTCTACGGTCTTCACTGACAACCACCTTGTTGGCATTTCTATGAGCTGAAGCCACTCCCCCGTCCATCCCTGAAGCTTTTTCTGTCATTGGAACACATGCAGGTTCGCTTGAGTGGGCAGCGAATGAACTTAACCCAGTGGGCAGAGGGGGAGTGTCCGCTGTGCCTTAGCAACAGCCAATTTAGGGCATCAGGTAGAGAGGCTGGCAACGTTTCGGCACCTCCTAAAGCCCTTTGCTTTGAGGCTTGGTGTAGCTTGCACATGGGCTCCTTGCGTCCCGGATCAAAGGCTAGCCTAATGAAGTCTGCATGTGGCGATGAAGGGTCATTTATAATGCGTGAATCCTTTAAGAGTGACGCACTAAAGGATGGGCAGAGATTCCCTCCTTAACTCATCAGAAGCAGACGTGGACAGGGTGGGAGCCCCAGAGCCTGCGTGGAGGCAGCAGGGGCCTACGTCCTAAGAACGGGCCACCGGAGTTAACCACGGGGCATGGGGACCCCCTTCGCCAGGATGGCTTTGCTTGAACGCTAGAATGTGGCAGTTTGCTCTCCACTCACACAGAATGGTTGTGCGAGGTCTGAGTACTGTCTGCAAGGAAGGTTTTATCAAACTATGAGTCATGAGCATGAATCTGTAGGTTTAACCAACAGAAGGGTTTCAAGGGCTTTGTTTGTGTACCACGATGCTACCAATTGCCCATGACTCTAACTTACTGATATATGCGAGTCTGGAAGATTCTACTTGAAGACACTATTTGTGGCCGGTGTCAGGTTCATTCAGGGACCCTTAGAAATCATTCTATCATTTCACTGATGAAGTCTCTAAGTCTCAGGAAAGTTTCAAGAGTTGCTACAAGATACATAATCAGATGTAGCGACACCAGAATTAAATCCACGTCTGATTCCCTAACCTGTACTCTTTCCTTTACTTTTTTTGTAATAGGAAAAAATATTTCTTATAATCTCACCTCCCAAATAATAGCTACTAATCTTTTTCTATATTATCTTCTAGCTCTGTCATGTGCTATATATTTTATGTGGGTATAATCACAGGGCATGCTCACTTTTAATCATGGGGTTTTTTTCTTAATACCATGTTGTCTTAGAGTCTTCATAATTCAATTTTTAATGAGAGCTATTTTGGGGGCAATCTATCATTTTCTTAACCATTTCCCTACGGCAACAACCTATAGATTTCTTCCAATTTTCCTCTATCATACATAACGTTCTTAAGGACATATTCATGCAAATAACTTTCCCTGTAATTTTAAATAGTTTTCTCTGGAGAGAGCCCTAGATAGAGCTGGGATCACTTGGATGGACGACGGTTCTTAAAACAACGACCACTCACGCTTGAGGCTCTGCCTCGAGGGGGGAGGGGAGGCATGGGCAATATACATAACCGTAATATTTGTACCCCCATAATATGCTAAAAAAAAAAAAAAAAAACGATGACCACACTACGTTGCAAAATTGTCACCACTTCACTCTGCCACCAGCAATCCACCAGGCTGTCACCCCAGACAGCGCTGGTATTTCCATTCTCTTTGCTTACGGGGGTAAAACACAAAGTGCTTTTCACTATGCCAAGCTGTCTCTGTTTCAGGTAAATGGCCATCTTCCAAGACCCAACTAGAGGACTGAGTTACACATGAGATCAGATCAACCGGCTGCACAAAGAAGTGGCTGTCAATTTCACAGGGACATGACTAATGGCCACACCCACCATCGCAGGTCTAGTGCCCTCTCAACCCTTCTCCCCGCTTTTCAACCTGAACTCGAAGACGATTCCCAGCCACCGCCATGTTAGGTGTCCATGGACCAGGCAAGGCAGCAGCAGGTGGGGAGTGGACCAGGCCTCTGGCCCCCAGGTGCCTGAGTCCTCGTTCCGGGTACGGGGAGGAGTTGTGCTTTATCTCAGCTCCATGTCAACGTTCACAGACAGGCACTTCATCAGAAATGCCATCCCCAAGGCGGGATTGATGAAATTGCGGCCCGGGGGAGAAGGCAAGGAGAGCCGAAGGTGACAATCCCAGCCAAACTCGTGACAACGCAAAGCTTCAAACTTCAGGTCCGTGCAGGATTTCTCGGAGAGATTTTGCAATCGTTGGCTTTGCGCGGGGCATTTCTGTTTCCTGTAATTAGACAGGCGTTCTAAGTCTGAGTCTGAGAAAGAGCCACGTTTACGGCATCTCATGTCCCTTCACCGGGGGGAGAAACGCAAACGTGTTTTCTAGTCGCTGTGTCGATCCTGGAATTCCTCTAAGCATTCCAAAGTCCTGAGAGGCGACTTCTTCCCGGCCCCACCACCAACCCGCTCTCGGGGGACCTCGCAGGCCTGTGGAGCCACCTGTTCCCAGACGCCCAGCTCGGACACCGGGGCCTCAGCTCCACCACCCCAGAAGCTGGGCTGAAACATTCGTTCGTTCATGAAAGCAATGTTGGAGAAGCAGTGACAAAACAGGCCGTGTGGGAACAGCGCTCAGTGCCATGACCGTCCACAATGAACTCGCTGAGAACACGGGCGTGACAAAAAGACATGGGGCATCTACCGCAGAGGCTCAAGGCTTTGGCTCTGGTGGCTCTGCCTCTGACTAGGGCTAGGACCCTGGGAAAATAACTTAACTCCTCAGTGCCTCAGTTTCCCCATCTGCAAAACAGAAATAGCCATAGTTCCTACTTTACAGGATGGGGGTTAAAAGCATGAACTCTGAAGTCAAACAGCCTGAGTTTGCACCCCAGCTCTGCCACCCACTAGTTGTGTAACCGCAGGATCCTGTACCCTCTCTGGGGCCTCAGTTTTCTTATCTGTGAAATGGACATGATAATAGTACCTACTCACAGGGTTGCTCTGAAATAGTATTTATAAAGGGCTCACAACAATTAAGTCCCACATAAGCAAGTGTTAAATAAAAAGTCATTTAGGAGTGCCTTGAGGATATAAAACTTCTTGACACACTTCCTAGCATGGAGTTTAGCATTCTGCAAACGTTCCAGCACATTCCAGGGCTTGTAGGGAGATAAGCGGCACCCCTCAGTGGCAGGGGGAGGCTGGGGAGGTGGGAGAGGCTCAGGCAGAGGACCCCAATGGGGAATAATGGGGTGTAGGAAGGGATCGGAAAAAGACATTATTAAGAGGAGGAGGGTGGAGACCTCTGGGGCCCGGAGAAAGGCAAGGAACTTTGAGTCACCCATCCAGCAGAACAGTTTTCTGCATAAAACTGAATACAGCCCAGATGAACAAAACAAATCTGCCCTGTTCACACAGCAAGTAGGCATTAATCATGAAATAAGATTAAATGCTGGAGCAGGAAGAGTCATGGAGACCCTCTGTCAACAGACATAAACACAGACTGCTCACCACCCAGGCCGCCCCCCAAACCCAGGAAGCCGTAATGCAAACGATCTTCCCATCAAATGGAATGTATTAGGAACAATACATTCATTTCCCATTTTATCAGGAATCCAATGCAAGTAAAACTGCCAATTAGAGCAGACAACACAAATTACTCCTCATTAATAGAGTTCATATCCTTCCCATCAAAAGCAAAGAAACCTGATCCTACAGGTTCCTACAGACCCCACGAGGCATCACTTGGGTTAAATCTCCATCAGGCTTTGAAGAGACTGAAACTATTTATAGTTTCAAAATCCTGTAGGGACACAGGGAGCCCAGGCTGCAGTGGACACCCTGGTTCTCCCTGTGCCCTTCCCGTGTGTGTGGGCACATGTGTGCACACGGGTGTGCATGCGTGTGCATTCGTGCCTGTGTGCATGTGATGGGGGGATGTTGGGGAGGCCAATTTCCCTACTCGACTTTCTGGGGCCTTCAGGCTGCTTTAAGGAAACAGAGACTTCCCAGTTTTCACCACAAAGTCTGCCAGAAATAAATTCCAGACTATGAACCCATTACAGGAAGAGTGCAGAGAAGTAATGATTGACAGGGTCCCTGGGGGCCGCGGGACAACCTAAAGGTGCTTCATACAGGGGCCAGATCAGCCCCTGCCCAGCCAGACTGAGCGCTGAGGAGCCCCGCCTCGCCCAGGGCCAGCAGCTGGCCATGTCCGGCCAGATGAGGTGGCCAGAGAAACATGTGAGTAATGACACTTCCTCTGTTTGTCTCAGCTTTTGGTTGCCCCGGGCTACCAGACCACAGATTCCGAGCTGGCTTGCCAAAAATAAGAGATTACAGGGCTGTGCCGAACATCATAAAAAAATAAAAGTCACACCACGAGCTTCCATGTGCAAAGACTGGGTTTGACTCCGTTCTCCTTCCTGTAGGTTCCTTATTGGGAAGGGAATCTGACCATAAACTTGAAGACTCGCCGCTTCCCACATTAGTACACACGCTTACATATATAATGTGCAGAACTACATTAAAATGTTCCAAAAGCCCAAAGGCCATTGTCAATACCAAGAAAAAACAATGAGCAAATTAATGAAAAGGGTCATGTTTACCTTCTTATGGAAGTCTACGTACAAACCAACCCTATGATCTGATCACAAAAATCCTAGGAAAATATGGATTGAAATACACGATGTGATGTTCACACCTATATCTCGGGACATCATTTAGGGGCAGGCAATACATAACATGACAAAGACAAGAGCACCTCCTTAAATAACAACGAACGTGTGCACAGGACTCTAATCTGCAAACGAACCACCACCCACGCCTGTACCAAAGTGGCCACGACAGGGTCTCACCGTGCGTGACAAAGAACAGAGCGGCTACGGGATTGGGACCGAACTCAGACACGCAGAGCCCGAGGAGTCGGGTCTCTGCTCTGTTTATTCCAACGTTGCACAATTCTCGCATCCCTCCAAATAAAGTCCAGCGGGGCAGGAAGAGTCAGTGATGTCATCTGTTGACTGGGATCCATCTAGAGCCAACATAATTTGATGGGTGTTTTCCTCCTAGGAACCTGGACTGGATTCAAAAGCACAGCACAACATCTCTCCAGTCTGAACCACGGCCATTGTCCCATCATGTGCTTCCCATCTCAGGCCGAGGGCTAATTGTTCAATGGCTCTTTTTTGTCCCCGGTTGATTAGTAAGACTCTGAATAAAAGCCAGTGTATCTGGACAATGAGGTTTAAGGCTGATAAGGGACCTGTTGTTCAGGGAGCCTTTAATTAGTCTTTACGACGGTGTGGACAGGGAAGACTCCAGGTTGCACACAAACGCCAGCCCGGCTCCACTCTGCATAAATGCAAGTGCTTCCTCACGGGGTGTTCTCTTCCTCCTCTGCAGTGATGGGAGTCAGAGATAATTACCCAGACGCAAAGGATAGCTCCAAGGGGACTTTTCTTTTTTATAAAATGCAAAAGTACTTCAATGCCAAAAACTTGAAACAATGGAAAGTGTTGAGACAAAAAACAAAATCTTCCATTATTCATCCAACCATCCAAAGGAAATCACTATTTGTGTGCCGATGTGTGTCCATACAATCTTTTTGGTACCCACTTCTACACACGCGTATATATTTTTTACAGAAGTAGCATCATAGTCCTTATGTATATAAATTATACTTCAGTGAAGCTCTTTATAAAAAGAAAAAAAAAAGTAGTGATCATGACCAGCTTTTTTCTGTCGGTATATTGTGAACACGTTCATATTAATAAATATTTTTACAATAGTGTTTAAGGTCTACATACCACTTTTTCCTAGAGGTGGCCATGATTTACTTAACCAATCATCTATTTTTGTTATTTAGGTCATTTCTCATTTGTCCTTATTATGAATAATGTTACAAAAAACATCTGTAGAGCTAAATTAGATTACGTAGATTATTCTGGGCCAAGGGATATGAATCATAATTTCTTAAAGCTCTAGTTAGCTGCGTTAGTACCCTTCAGGAAGGCCATGCCAGTGCAAACACCTATCAGCAGTTTACGAGTGCCCATTTCACCACAACCTAGCCAACACTGGGTATTTTAACTTCTTTTTATTTAACTCCTTTTATTTTTCCCCCCTCAGAATTGATATTTAGTAACAATTTATCATATTTGCCCCAAGTATTATTTATATAAAAGAAATTAAATAAAATAGATAAAAGTTCCATTCTTTTTTTTTTTTTTAGCTTACTTAACTTTTTTTAATATTTGAAAATGTCTGATTTCTACCTTTGGTAAAATACCTAAATTATAGGACTCTTCATCTATATTTTCTTCCAGTCTCTTTTGACTTTGCTTTGTTTAAGTGTAATTCTTTAATCCATCTGGAATATATCTTGGTATATGAACTGAAGTAAGAAGTTTACTTTGGTTTTCAAATAGCTAAGAATCCAGCACAATATTGTGAATACTTTGTAATTTCACGATGAGTGTGAAATGTTATCTTCCTCATCCACTAAATACTTAGATACAGTTGGTTTTACTTTATAGATTTTCTACTTTATCCTGTTGATGTAGATGTCTCTTGTGGAGCTATTACTATACTGTTTTAATTACTATATTTTTATAATTTGTTTTAATATCTAGCCAGTAGTACTTGCCTACCCTTCTTCATTATAACCTTTCTGAATTTTTTTGGCTCTTATCATCTGTTTAATCTTCCACCTGAATTTTAGAATCATTCAGTCAAATGCAAAATAAACAAAAAAAAAATCACCTTTTGAGATTCTGAATTTATAAACTAATATCTAAAGAACTTGCTTCTTTATAGTATTAGTTCTTCCTATTCACTGACATAGCATTCTTTTAATTTGTTTAAGTCTTCTCTTGGATCCCACATGTAAGAATGTATTTTCATAATTCCTAGCAATTTTATATTTTGTGTGGCTATTGTGAATAGGATTTTTAAATTATATTTTCCAATTGGTTATTTATGGCATAATAGGAAAGCTATTAGTTTTTATACATATTTTTAAACGGGCCATTTCAATAAACCTTCTTAGATCAAGTATTTTCTTCAGTCGATTCATTTGAATATTTAAGGTCACTCATCTAAAAAATAAAATGGCAACAATTTTATTTTTCCTTTCCAATATTTTTTACTTCTTATTTTTCTTATCTTATTACACTGGCTAGAATTTCTAGAACAATGTTAAATAACCGTGCTAATCGTGTAGATTCTGGCCCCTTCCTCATCAGGGAAGGATGCACTGAGGTACTTGCTGGGCTGTCCTGGTGGTCCGACCGCACCCCACAGCCCAGGCACCGATGCAAACAGAGGACAAAGGTTCCACATATTTTCCACAACCAAACATAACGCCTTTGAGAAACACACAAGATATCCGATGCTAAAGCAGGCCGAATGGTGACAGTGTTAATGGTTTCCCACAGTAAGTGCAAGACTTGGCAGGACGCAGGCCGGATGGACATGGCTCACGTCTGACTTTTCAATCCTGCTGCAAAGGCGTGTTCTGAGCATCACGGCCGTGGACCCCAAGGAGTGGCTGACTTTCCAGCTCTGTGCTTGCTCTCCTCTCTCACGACAAGGGAGGCAGGTCCCTCGTGCTTTCCTTCACCTCCTCTTTCCGCAACTCGGTTCATTACACCCTCCTCCAGGAAACCTTCCAGAACCATCCAGAGGGAAAATGGCCACTAGACCTTCGGGCATGGCAGAATACTCATCGGCTTCCACCTCCCCCCTGGCGTGACTTCCTGGGACCCAAAGACGCCTCGCTATCCACACCTGGCCATCTGGCTCCTCAGCCAGATTCCACAAAACTGCCAAAGAAGACCTCCATTCGGTCAAAACAGGAGTCGCCAAATTGCGCTCGGGGAGGGGCGATTACAGATTCTCCCTCGGAGCCTGCATCTTCCTCCTTTCACACCATTTTGAGGATCTCGGGCATCTGGTCCCCAGGCTGAGGGAAGACTTGAAACGTGAACTTAAATGAGGGAAGCGACAACCAGGCAGGGACACTCACAGCAAGAAGACTGAGAGAGAGAACGGGAAAGGGAGAAGTAGGAGAATGACGCAACGGAGACAAGTCCTGCCAACAGCTAGAGACCATCTGCGGGGGCTGTCAAAGCCCAGAGCTTTGAAGGTGAGCCTGGAGCTACGACAAAGATCCAAGGGTAACACCGCGTCATCAACAAAGTCTTCAACTGTGTTCCTTTCCCTTCACTTAGAAAAGCCATGCCCTATCTTTGAAGAGGTGTTTCTCATCAAAAATAGTTAAAAGTGCTCTTGTGTTTTTAAGGAGTAAGTTTTTCAGGAGAAGGTGGAAGGGGCCTTTCAGGAAGGGTTACTTAACACTGATTATGTGCCAAGCACACGGTTAGTACTTTGTATATTCTATCAAATTTAAGCTGCGCAATAACCCCGAAATTGTATTACAAATCAGAAAACTACGGCTCAGAATTATCATATGATCCAGCAACTCTCCTTCTGGGCATATGCCCAGAAGAGCTGAAAGCAGAGACTCGCAGAGATATCTGTACACCCGTGTTCACAGAAGCGTTATTCACAACGGCCAAAAGGTGGAAGCAACCCAAGTGTCCATCCATGATGAAGGGATAAACAAAATGTGGCCTGTTCATCCCGTGGAATGTGATTCAGACTTAAAATGGAAGGAAATTCCGACACATGCTACAACACGGATGACCCCTGAGGACATTATGCTAAGTTATGTGCACATATATGCGGTCCCTAGAACAGTCAAGTTCATAGAAGCAGGAAGTAGACTGGTGTCACCAGGGGCTGGAGGGCGTGGGGATGGGGAGCTCGTGTGTAGTGGGGACGGTTTCGGTTTGGGAAGATGACAAAGCTCTGCAGACGGGCGGTGGCGATGGCTGCAGGACAGCGTGAACCTACTTACAAATGGCTAACGGGGTACATTCTATGGGATGTGTGTTACCACAATAAAATAAAAAAGAAAAGACAACTGGGGCTCAGAGAAGGGAAAAATTTGCCCAGCTAGTAAGCAATGAAGGCAGAACTCAAACACCCTGTGGCCAAATCAAGAGTCCACGAGGTCAAAAAAAAAAAAAAAAGAGTCCACGAGGTCTCCCCCCCACTCCCTCCCCAAGATGTCCCTGGTCACGTGCCTGGCCCTAAGGCTCACTCTCCTGAGGATCCGCCTTCACACGACAAAGGCTTTACTGGCAATGCCGTGTCCTGCCCTCCTGGAACTCACAATGAGAAGGGCCCTGGTGCCCTGACTCCTGGCGCCATCCGCCACTTGCCCTGCCTGCTGGGCCCACTCAGCAGCACCTGAGAGAGGACCACCGTGTTTCCCGGAAAACAAGACAGGGCCTTATATTTAATTTTCCTCAAGACGACACCCTAGGGCTTATTTTCAGGGGATGTGTTATTTCTTTAAAGTACGGTACAACAATCTACATTTATTCAAATATAGTTAACTCGTCTTCTGGAACATCATCATCACTCTCCAAACCCCAAATTCCATCCTGAATTTCTTGCGACTCTATTTCCTTTAGAAACATTGGCCCCAATCTCTCATGTCGAGCCATAGAGCTCTCATGGGGCAGATGAGAAGGGCTGCTCATCTTCTTTACCGCTCCGAGACAAAATGCATGGGTTGTGCAGACACACTGCGTAGCCACGCCCATCACTAGGTCTAATTTTCAGGGGAGAGCGTCTATTGTGCAAATGCTTAGAAATCCTGCTAGGGCTTATTTTATGGGTAGGTCTTATTTTCGGGAAACACGGTAGCTGATTTTCTTATTAGTTTTATACGGGGTAATGGTGATAGTAAACAGGAAAAGCTAGAGACTGGAGAGGAGCTGAGAAAAGCAGGTGCCAAGGCCTCACCTTCAACCACAGACAGCAATGAACAAACAGCAGCATCTCTTGCTCCGCCAACAGGACGACACCCTGGGCGGGTCGGGCCCTTCCCCGCCGGCCGCCTAGCAACAACACTGACTTACTGGTAAATCTAAAACACACCAGACTCTCGCTTATCAAATTCTTCCTCGAATGCTTCTCTTCTGGCTGGATGTCCCCTGCCCCTGCCCACCCGACAATCGGATCCCAGGGTAAAATGCGATCCAGCCTTCAAGTGTTGGCTCATGCAGGACCCGCTGGGCGAAGCCTCCCCAGACTGTCCGGACTCTCTTGTCTGTTCCCCCTGAGTCTTGCTAGAGCCATCATCACATGTCATTTCCGTCTTTTCTCTGCAGGTATCCCCAGGACACTGCCGTTCTTTGCCAACAGGGACCTCACCTGCACCTCTGCTGCCCGCAACAGGACCTGGCGGATGGCTGAGCAACATCAGCTGAATGGGTGAATAAATGAATGGTTGAATGGGTGAATGAATGAACCCACAGTGCTAATCCGCTTTGTATAAACAAAGCGATGGCTGTGACAGTGCCGTGAAGGGGACCACATCCTTCCTTCTTGTCACCCTGCCGCCAGCCACATCAGTGCAGACTCGGGCGTCTAGCACAACAGTCTCCACTCTCAGCTCTGGGAGGGGCTGTGCTCGCCGCTGTTACATCAGAAACATCCGGAAAGCAAGGAGGGAATCGCTTCAAACCCAGCACAGGTACTATGACCTCGCTTCATGCCTGATGTCCCCTGATGACAGAGGGCCCAGCAACACGACAAGCAGGACAGGTGCTGGCCAGGAAGCCAGATGACCGGGGTCTGAGTCCTGGTTCCACTTCGTGTTGGCTACGTGGCCTTGGGTGAGTACCCCAGCCTCTCCGTTCTGCGATGCCCCTGTGGATAAAGTGGGGGTGGCCTTTCCCGCCCCATCCACCTTAGCATAGCGTCCAAGGACAGAGCAGCTACAAGCAAAGAGCCCTGAAACTGCAAATGTAGGAGGAAATTATTCGTGTTGCTCTGGCCTCTAGGGGCAGGATCTCCATCAGAGGCAGGAAGGGGCCGGCCCAGGAGACGCCTGGTCACAGCCGAGAGAGCCTGAGCCGGGCAGGGCTGTGTCATTAGGGCGACACTGGAGGAAGATGCTACAGGACTTCTGCCAAGTTCCCTCCCGGCACAGCCCCACCTACCTGCCCACCCACCAGAAAGCAGAATAAAGATGGTCACAAAAGGCGGCAAAATAGGACTCACTGTGGGCTGCACAGTGAGGTCAGAGCAAATCGGAGGGCAATGGCCATTCCAGCCAGCCGCAGATGGTGAACCCCGAGGGAGGGCTCCAGAGATATAGGGGGGATGCTGAGAGGCCAGGTCTTCTGGGGCACCCTGGTTTCAAGTCCGCCGCCTCATCTCTACCAACATCCTGTACTTGTCACATCAGACATGCCAACGCAGGGTCAGGGAAACATACTCAAAACCAAGTTCTCACATCAAAGACCAAGATCAATAGGACTAAAAGGCAGTGAGGGAGTGGGCTGGCCTTCAAGTAAAGCCTCACATCGCAACCACAGTGAGACAGCATCCCACCGCTGGGATTAGGATGGCTATAATCAAACGGCAGCTAATAGTAAGTGTAGGCGAGGATGTGGGGAAACCAGAACCCTCGTACACTGCTGGTGGGAATGCAACATGGTCCAACCACTTTGGGAAATGGTCTGGCTGCTCCTCGGAAAGTTAAACATAGAGTTACCATATGCCCAGCAATTCCACTCCGGGGTACACACCCAACAGAATAGAAAGCATTATATCTGCACAAAAACTTGGCCACAAATGTGCATTATTCATTCCCAATAGCCCAAAAAGTGAAAACAACCCAAAGGCCATTAGTTGATGAATGGATAAATAAAACGTGGCACGCCCAAACAATGAAATATTACTTAGCCATACAAAGGAATGAAATATATACATGTTACTACTTGGATGAATCTTGGAAACATTATGCAAAGGGAAAGATGCCAGATACAAAAGGCCTCATATTGTATGATTCCATTTATATGAAATGTACAGAAGAGACAGATTCACAGAGACAGAAAGTAGATCCGTGGTTGCCAGGGGCTGGGGTGGGGGTGGAACCAGGTGTCGTTGCTCATTGGTACAGGGTTTCTTTTCGGGGTGGTAAGAATGTTCTGAAATTAGACAACAGCAATGGCTGCACAACAATGTGAATAAACTGAAAGCCATTGAATTTTACACTTTAAACAAGTGAACTTTGTGGTATACAAGTTACATTTATATTTCTTAAACATTTTTAAAAGTCAGTATACTTTGTATAAACCAACACAGAAAGGAAGGAAGGAAGGAAGGAAGGAAGGGAGGGAGGGAGGGAAAGAAAGAAAAGAAAAGAAAAGAAAAGAAAAGAAAAGAAAAGAAAAGAAAAGAAAAGAAAAGAAAAGAAAAGAAAAGAAAAGCAAGCTGACAAGATTCTCTCATTACTCAGTGTCTTTTCTCTGTTTGAAAACCCTTTATAAAATTCCTAAGGAGAGGCAAGACTAATTGTTTGCAAACTGCCTTGAAGTCAAAGAGAATGAGAAGAAGAATGAGCCAAGCTAATACATGAAGAGGAAAAAACAACCAGGAAAAATGATACTTTCAGACACAACCATGGACAGAAAACCTATCAGTCACCAGAGGCCACCTTTACCTGGCAAGGTGACCGTGGAAATAGGGGGTTTACGCCAGGGAAGCAGGAATGTTAAGCAGAACGTGGCATCTGGACCCTCAGACTGTCCCAGCACCAAGACATAAAAGGAGTCAACGGCCCATTCCCCCAAGCCAAAGGACCCAGGAAACACTGCTGAGGGGGGACTTTCTGTCCTACATAACAGCCGATTTCCCTTCTGTGTATCAGCCTTTTCAGTCCATCTTTCGTTAAGAGGCCTCGCCGTTGAGTGGAAACGCACGTTTCAGCGCCAAGATGGATGATATCACCTTCTCCAGCCCGTCTCTGGAACTCGAGCTCTTTCACAGGGTCCAGCTTCTGCACCGTGAAGAGCTTCCTTCACGCAGACGGCACTCGCCGTGGGCGTGAGCTAAACGCACCCCGTGGGAACCACCTGTGCACCACCAAAAGCGTGCACCACGGAGAAAAGACACGGAAGCAGCCTGCGTCCTGCCCAAATGCCACCGCCGCCCTCACGGGGGGAGGGGGGGGCTTTAGTGTGGCCCCTACAGAGTGAGGGAATCACAATAAACAAGTTCCAAGTCCCAGACCCAGCTCAGCTTGCGAGCAGGTGCCAAGCTCCCATGTACCAGCCAGGAACAGAAAGATTTTGGTGTTGAAGCTTTCGCCTGCCCTCTGAGCCCACCATTATTTAAAAGCACTTTGTTCTATAATCCAACGAGAGAAAACGATCGGATACCTTGAATCTCCCCAAGCTGTGCCCACCAGGAAAGATGGTCACGAAGGTCAGGGTGCACCGGGTGACCTTCCGTTGCTTTCTGCCAGCACTAACATTCTACCATTTGAAATATCAAGTTCAGCAACATTAAACCCTCCTTTTCCGAAGTAAGATGGAAAATACATTTCATGGGGGAGAGGGAAAAACTCTGCAATGAACAGAGCTGAACGCTCTTAGCAAGAAAAGAAATCCAAGTGACAGGGAGAGGTGCCTCTGGGACATCAACAACAACAAACAAACCATTTTGGAGCCATGCTGACCATCGCAGTTGATTCTGGATGGCAGAAGGAGGAGAGAAGAGGTGGATGATGAAACCAGAGTTTTGCCGAAGGCAATTGCCACAGAACAAATTCAGCCCTTCTAGTGGCCCATAGCCATGTGTTATTGTAAAAAATCTTCAACCGTCAGAAGCAAAACCAGGCCAAAGGGTCTCCTCCCCCTACGCATGTAACCCACCCGGGTCCTGCCACACCCAGTCTCCCTGAGTCCTCCCGGCAGCCCTATTAGGGGAGACAAGCTGATCCAAGCGCTTCTGACAACTGAGAAAACCAAGACAAAGACATAGGGCACTGTGTCTGGGCTAGCAAGCAGCAGGGTCAGGACCAGAATGAAGGTCTCCTGGTTCCTAGCTCCGTGAAGATGTGTCGCCAAGAAGGTTAGGCCTCAAATTCTTTCCGGTACACCTCATGCTTCTCCTTGGATTATCTCCATAAAGCAAAAAAAAAAAAAAAAAGTGATGTTCAGAGCAGCACTTCCAACTCGCAGAAACTGTTTGGTTTTCCTCCCTGGCCCTGGCCCTCCTCAAAGCATGCCATCTGCCCAAGGTGTCCCCCAGGCAGCCCCGGGAAGCGCTGAGCCTGATGAACCTCAACGGGGGCCAGGCCAGAGCACTTCAGAGGAACGCGGAGAGGCAGAGCATAGCAAGAGCAAGGTGGCCCCTGGGCAGCCTACGTGACAGCCATCAGCTCAATCTGGCCCCGCACACACAGGGCTCCCAGAAGAGAGACTGAGTTCAGCTGATGAATGCATTGGACCCCTCTCAAACTCGCTCCAAATCCCACCCCCAACCTGGGATGCGGGGCAAACCTAGGGCATCAATCCAGGGCCTCTTCGAGGACACCAGAGACACTAACACACCAGTATCCTGGTGACCATTTCCTCCGCTGGGTGTTTCCCCCACTTAGTGGGAGGCGTAGGCTCTCTGATCATTTCCTCCTTTGACATTACAGAAAAAGGACTTTTAAATAATGGTTGGACCAAAGAGCAGGATCAAGCTTGAACACCAAAATCTTTCTGTTCCTCGGGACTGAACCGTGGCCCGACACCTGATGGCAAATTCAAGGTGGGGGCTGTGTCTGGGATTTCTGTAAAGCACCCGGCACGGTGCTGGGTGCAGAGCAGCGTTCATGAGCATGCTTTTTAATTGTTAAAAAGCAAATGTAACCCCTTTGTTCTGTCACCTGAAAGTGCTGTGGGCCCAGAGCCTGGACCAGAATCCCAGCCCTAACACCTGCCTGCTCTGTGGCTTTAGGCAAGTCGCTTGGCTTCGCTGGGCTTCCCATTTCTTCATTCATAGTGTGAGGATAAACCCATCTATCTTCAGAGATGGCAGAAGGACACATGTATGCAGGGTTCATACAGGGCTTGTCTGGCACAGCTTCCCAGGAAATGGTATCCAATATCCGCTCCCCCCAGATTACCTCGCCTTCTTCTAGCCATCTCTAGTGAAAAAGAGAGAATAACAAAACTCCTGCCACAACTCCTGGCAGGTTTGTGGAGGGGTCCGGAGAGCAACTACTAGGTCACCCCCTTTCAAAGCTCATCAGAAGACAAGAGAATCCAACACAAACCCCTTAGAGGTAAAGTGATGTGTCTGGGTTTGCCTGGGACAGCGTGGTTTACACCGTTGTCTCGGAAACATTATTAGTAGGACATATAAGTGTATCCCTTTGCACAATAACATAAATGAGCATTCTACAAATAGGGCCAAAGCCCCATCTAACTGTGAAAATGCTGAAGCAAAAGTTAAATTTCTTCTAAAATATTAAGTCCCCCCCTCACTGGCCTCTGAGTAGTTCTGAAATATCCTCAGGGACACAGCTTCCTAACTAAACTCTCTGCTTGCTTTAAGAATGGATCTGCTCTTCCTGCTTTTTTATACCCTAACATTTGTGTGGCTAATGAGCTAAGGCAAAACAATAATAAAGACTCCCAGCTGAAGCAGAGAAGCATGAGATGTACCTGGCCACAACCAGCGGGCTTGTTCGCCTCTCCCAGACTGGCTAGCAACAGGTCATCCCTGCATTTCACTTCTGCAGGGTCCATGTTGTCCCTTGGTTTGATGCCACAAAAGAGGAAGGAACCCCTGGCCACGCCCTTCCAGACAGGAGACAGCTCCGCACCCTGCCAGGCCTCGCCCAAGCCACACTTCTGTGCATGTTAGGCCCTACATGACTAAATGCTTCCTTAGCCAAAACACCCACTGGGGAAGAATTTGTCACCAATGCCGCCAGAAGGACAACCCAACAGCCACGCACTGGATTCTCTGCGAGCTGCAGGGCAGTGGGGAGAGGACGGAGGTGCTGGTTCAGTGAAAAATGCAAACCCCCTTGCAGATGATGCAATGAATCCACCAAGAAAAACAGAGGGCTCGGGCACTCCACAGCACAGCAAGGAACAATTACAAAGGTGGCCTCATTTGATTTCCAGAAATGGCTGCAATTTCAAATCTAGAAAGTTATCGATTCAATGAATTGTTTTCTGGTGACATCACTTTATACCTGCAGGACCAGATGTATCGTCAGGAAAATTTAGACCCTAAATTTCCCAGAGATTATTTGGGGGCAGGGTAGAGTGAAAATTGAAACTTTTATTTTTTTGTTTAAACCCTCTTATAAGGACAGTAAGCCCTCTATAGTCCTACCAGAGGATTTCTTATCCGGAGGATCTTGCCTGCTGTGTTCAAAACACAAGCTCCTTTACATGGGGATGAAACAAGCCTTGAACCCTCTTCCTAATCTCATCAAGTGATGGTGAGGTAAGATAGCCCATTGGGAATCAGACGACCTACAACTGCATCCTTGGTATAGAGATGAAGGGACAATTGATGGATCAATAGATGAGATAAATAACAGACAAATAGGTTGATTGATTGATAGGTAGAAGGACTTGATAGATAAATGATTGTTTCATAAACTTCCAGAGGGCATCTGGCTAGACAATCGTCCTATCCCAGGAAATTATTGATTGACTGATTGATAGGTAGACAGACAGAGTAAGTGAACTATGGTCTAAATGTTTGTATCTTCCCCAAAATTCAAATGTTGAAATCCTAACCCCCAAGGTGATGGTATCAGGAGGTGGGGCCTTTAGGAGGTGATCAGGTCATGAGGAGGATGGAGCCCTCGTGAATGGGTAAAAGAGACCAGAGGGAGACCCCTCCCCACTTCCACCATGTGAGGACACAGTGACAAGGCACCATCCATGAACCAGGAAGCAGCCCTCGCCAGACACCAAAGCTGCTGGCACCTTGATGCTGGACTTCCCAACTTCCAGGACTGTGAGCAACAAATTTCTGTTGTTTATGAATAAGCCACCCAGTTTATGGTATTTTGTTGTAACAGCTCAAACTATCTGCCTAAGATAGTTTAGGCAGATGGATACTAGATTAGATGGACAGATTACACAGATGAGAGATACAGGTCTAGTCACATATGCACCAAAAGTGTCACAATGATCATTTTTAAATAGTATGGCACAAAAAAATCTCACTTACTCTTTACATAGCCCTAAGAAATAAGAATCTATTGTCTCCATTTTATAGATGCAGAAATTGCTATCTAGAAATAGATTAGGATGATTGCTCTAGTATTCAAACAGAAAATGCTAGAAAGGGAATTTAAACTTAGATCTGATTCTTGGCGCTCTCCCATCCCTGTCCTGCTGCGCTACTTACAATCTCATCCTCTGAAGTGTGGTCCAATAAATGGCACCCAGCTTCGGGAGAGGGGCTGGGGACAGGAGATCTGAGCGGTTGCTGAAAAAGTCCATGATTCTATGTTATTACCGGGCTTTTTTGATTTCTTCCCCACAGACTCCCCACAGGGAAGGATTCCAGTCCTGATCTGTCATTAGAGGGAGATTAGGTCATAAACACTACTGATTCAACCCAGAGACTGTGGGGTTTTCTCAGGGAAGCCAGCACAGCAGGTGGCCCCCGGTGCTGGGGACGGCGGTCCACGTTCCAGCTCCACTCTGCTGTGGCACCCCCATCCCACCACCCAGCCCTGCTCCTGCTCATGACCGCTTACCCCAAGTTCTGACTAGTGCCCTATCAGGGAATTAGCCAAGCAAAAGCGCCCAGGACACCAGAGACAACATCCAAAGGAGGAGGCTCTTTTTGGTGACAATTAGCTCAGCTCTGCCCTGTTTCATAAGCTTCTGGAGGGACCCTGGCTGAAGAATCCGCTCAGTCCAAGTCACAACAATGTGCGTTCCCTCCCTTCGCCAAGAGGACAGGAGAGAGCAGGGAACAGAGGGCAGAAGGCATCTCTAGCATTTGGAAAACCTTGGCAGACTTTCACATAGTTGCAACAGAAGTCCAACTGCTGGAATCAGGCACTTAGACCCATGGTTCTTAACCCCGCTATCACCTGGATGCTTTCAAAACCACCAAAGCCAACCCCACCTGGAACAATGAAGCCAGCAGTTCTGGTCTCTGTATTTTGTTTAAAACTCCCCAGGGGGTTCTAACGTGCAGTCACGGTTTGCAACCACTGCTCCAGCTCGTTGCGAAACTCCCTTTCCTGGACAGCAGCCTCGGCCACCGCGACCCAACCCCCAGCCGCATCCCCTCTGTCATTTGGGGAACATTTAGTCACATTCAAAGAAAGCTACCTCCCAACTGGGCTAACCAGAAAGAACTCTAATTCCTACCCACTGTAATCCCCCTTTATCATTACCCATGGCACTTTAGACTAAATGCAAGGAATTCGAGTAAACGGCTTCACCCAACGGCAGCAGCAAGACAGAGGCAGAGCCCTCAAAACCCAAAGAAATAAGTGATCGCTGCTTGAGAAGAAACAGAAAGGTCTGCTCAAAGAGGAAAAGGAGGAAAAAGGGAAAAAGAAAAAAAGAGAATGATTTAGGGCCGGCGCCATGGATGGTAAATTAGAAAACACAAATCCCTTGGCCAGCCACTTCTTAGTAGAGTTGATTTCCCCTTTAAAACTCTATGTGCCATTAATTTCTTAAAGAAAGGCGGAATGCTCACCTATTATGGGCTCTCATAGGAAAAGCAACACTATCCCACCCAAAGGTAGGCAAGGAGTGTGGAATGGGTGTCCTACCCTAGCTCCTGTCTTCAATAGAGGGAAGGATATTAAGCAAAACCACTGAGAACGAACTTACAGTGTGGTCAGGAATTTTTTTAAGCAACAAAGTGGGCATGTCCCTGCTTACTGAACACTCTTTCCCTACAGCTCCACACGGAAGTTCTGCCACACGTGGGCAGGGAGGTGGCAGTTGGGAGGCAGTGCTGGGATCGGGGCCTGGGCCCTGGGGCTCTCCAGGGGTGGAGCGGCTGGCAGGAGGGGGAAGATGGAGAGGAAAGGCCCACCCACCCCCTCCATCCTACCCAGCGTAGCTCCGCTTCCTCAGTCCCCTCCGTCAGATGGACGGGGTCTCGTACCATTTCACACGAGGACAGCAATGCTAAAGCCATAAGAGAGAAAGATCACAGGCAGCTTATCAGGCAGCCAGCACAGCCCTCCGTGCATGCTGGGGCCATATACAGATGCAAAGGGCACCATCTCTGCTCCTTGCCTGTGTGTGCCATAGAAGCTCTCGTCCAGCAACAAGGCAGCCCGAGACCTGGCCACCAAATGCCTGTCCCGCACGTCCAAAGGTTAGGAAGACCCCGCTGGAGCCCGGCATCCCCACGTCCTCCTCCACCGGCCTCTGCTGTCATTCTGGCCAACAGGAGCAACAGGAAGGTCCCAGTAGTCTGAACAACCTGCTCTAGGGCAAGTCAGAGGAAAGGCTCTGGGAGCAGCTGGGTGCTGGGAACCCCCAAGCTCTGGGCGCAGCACACACCAGCAGAGTCGGAACTGATACTGGGGAGGATGAAGATGGGATTGGGGAGGATGGAACTGGGATCAGGAAGGATGAAGATGGGACTGGAGAGGATGGAACTGAGACTGGGAAGGATGAAGATGGGACTGGAGAGGATGGAACTGGGATCAGGAAGGATGAAGATGGGACTGGAGAGGATGGAACTGGGACTGAGGAGGATGACGATTCCTCGAGAGAAGAAGGCCCACGCCCTGGATGAGCCGGGCTGGTTTCCAAAGCCTTAACTGCCAGCTCTGAGGGCCGGGGGCCGTGCAGGAAACCCTGGGGGATTTAGATGACTGCCACAACGTCTATGGAATATGGTCTAGAGACCTTTACGGGAATGCCCCTGCTTCTGGAAGGGCCCAGCAGACCTTAGTCCCCACCAGTCCACCCAGCAGGTTATCCAAGACCAACCCAGCGACCCCCTTAATGAGAAAAGTGTTTGGCAAAGCGCACGCTGGACCTTCAGGAAGGTCTGTGCCTGTTCTCGGGATGCTTCATGGTCTTACTCTCTGCTCCACTCTGCTCGGCACCAGGCACTAGGTGATCAGCCCAAACTATCCCAGGGAGCGGACGGAGTCTTCCCGTCCAGCCGATCAAGGCCAAGACCCACGCAACGATGCCCCCAGGCCCGTGGCGTCTGCTTGCAAGAGGCGCCCGTGTCCTTAGGAGAACATGTGACCTCACCCACGTGGGGCCTGGGGCGGCGAGGGGAGGAGCACAGGGACCAGCCACACGGACAGCCCAGGGACAGCCCGGATAACGTGGCTTCTAATCGCCAGGCCATGGGCAGATTTTGTGGCGACAACTTTGGTCCTGGACTTTGAAACGTCGGTCTGATGTGGTTGGGCGTTTTTGTAAACACTTTCTAACCCTAGTCAAATGAATGCTGCAAAGGGAATAATCAAAGTATCAATTACAGACACGTTCACATCACAGTGAGTGTATGTTCACACATGTGTGCCCATCACAAGCAGGGAGCAAACCCAAATGCCACATGGATGAAACAATGACAAGCAGTGGATGTACCACAGTGACACTCCTGAGCCACGTCACTCGGGGAGCCACGTCACTCGGGGAGCCACCTCGCCTCCTCCCAGGCCTCCTGCCTCCACGGGGGAGGCTCGCTGGGAAGAGCTGGGACGTGCCCAAGAGGTTTCAGGATGACAGCTGAGTCTGCCACGGCACTCAAGGCCATGTGACTTCTCCAAGGCGTGACCCTCTGCACTGGGAGACAAGCTCTCTCCCAAGAGGACCAGTGTGAGAACTGCTGTCCCCACCTCCCTGTGAAGAACAGTCTGGACAGAGGGAGCTGTCCCTGTCCACAACCATCCACAACCACAGGCCACGCTGGGGCTCTGGGCGTACCCCTCCTGCCATCCTCCTCCACCACTGCCACAGCGGACCACAGTGGCTGGGGGTGCCAGGGATGCAGAAAGGAGGGCTCCATCGAGGAGGCGGCTGTTCCCGAGAGGGCTGGACACAGAAACCCTTCTTCCCTCCCCACGACACTCCATCCTCTGGCATGACTCGGACACAGCAAGAAACCAAATCATGTTGGTGTAGGTACTCATCCACTCATTCATTCACCCTCGGGCGGGCATTAACCGGGTGTCTCCTGGGAGGGAGACTCTGCCCCAGGGCCCCAATGCCACAAGGGCCACGGGGTAAACACCCAGCGTTTGCCAAGGTGCCAGGCAGCCGCCAGAGACTGCAGGGAAGGGGGCTGGGGAACAGCTCCAGGAAGCGGGGGGCACCCGGGCTAGGCTGCTAAGCGTAGCAATACTTCCGGAGGCAAAAAAATGAAGAGAGGGTGACAATGTGAGTCTGGCAGGACTGGGCCTGTCGTGGAGGGCTCTGACACCCGGGCTGACTTCTCTGAGCAAGAGGGAGCCACTGCAGGCTTCAGAGGCGATGGCGCCATCAAAGCTGAGCCAGAGAAAGAGCCCGGCGACAGAGACTAGGGCACAGCCACTCCTCAGAGGGCTGGGCAAAAATCCAGTAAGAGCCGACAAAGGTCTGAATCAGTGGGGTAAAGAAACGGGTGCAAGAGATAACATGGCACAAAAGCAACTGGAGGCGGCACGAGAACGGGAAGACGCCAGGATGGCTCTGTGGGCTCCAGCCAGCACGACCACGAGGGCAACCTCTCCAGGCCTGGCGCCGGGAAGTCGGCAGGGATATGGGAGCAGAGGGGGAGTCCGACTGGGGACAGGTGGATGGAGCCGCAGCCAGAGAAGTGACAGGTCTAGAGTTGGGGAGGGAGGACCTCTGCCAGCCCTGCAGGGACAGCACTCCTCCCTTCTGCTGCTCCAATCCTGGTCTCTGCTGCACCAGGAAGCCCCCTGGGGTGTGCTGTGCCGGGGCACCACACCCTCCAGGGAAAGCTTGAGCTCAGGTGAGCAGAAAGGACATGCACAGCCATGGCTCCCAATATCCCTGGAGGTCCAGAGTCTGTGGATCCCGCACGGACCCCTGAGACCTGCACTGTCAAACAGTTCCCAGTGCTCTCGGATTAAAATGCAGATTCACAGGGCCCGCCGGCATATTTGCTACTTTAATAGGTTGGGTGGGGCCCCAGGAAGTGGAATGTTTCAAGATGCAACCCCTAGGGACACAGAGGCATGCCGCCACTGGCCACGCCAGGAGAACCCCTTCCCTTGGGGGATGCTCAGGCCCGGCCCCCTGGCAGCTAGAGCCTCTTTCTCTGGCTCTGTCGGGAGAGCAGAGTTCCAAAGAGTGTACTCGAGTGAGATGGGAGGTCACGGTACCCAGTGCAGGATGGAATGACAAAGACCACCACACCTGAGTGCTCACTACCAACCAGTTGCTGTTCCGATGCCACCGCAGTTCGTCTTTGTAACAACCGTCCCCATTTTGCAGATGAGATAACTGAGGCTGAAAGCAAAAATGGTGCAGCTGGGAGGTCGTGCAGCAGGAGCTGCAGGTGTGTGGTCCACGCCTGCCACCTGCACCGACGCTCAGGGCAAGGGTTGGCAAGCAGTGCCTGTCCCTCTGGGCTCAGTCTTCCCCTCTGTAAATGGAGGTAACTGTTCCCACCTGCTTCCTGGAGACTCTGGGGTCCTAATGCCTCTGATGGCCACAAAGCCTCTATGAAGTCCATAGTGTTTTCCCCGGGCAGCAACCCTGCCACCCCCGTAACCCCTCGGCTGGGATGCCGCCTGCAGGGTACGTCTGGAGTCTCTGCCCACCCACCACTGGTGGAAAGGGCAAAGGGCATTCCTCCTGCCCTGCAGAGTCCCCCTTACAAAGCTCTCATTGTGTGATTCTCAATACCAGGCTCTGTTTGATGGCAATAATATTATTTTCTGCTGCTGACGTGCCATCTCCTTTTTTAAACTGGGAACATTTTTCCTCTGCGGGCAGTGCCATCTCAGACAGAAATGGAGCCTCCAGAGCCTGTGACCTGGGAAACACACAGCCAGCAAGGAGGCGGGTGAAGAGTCACCCGGGAGCACAGGGGACACGCCCTGGAGCAAGTCAGAAACCCAGGAGGGGGGAGGGCATGGGGGTCTTTGTGCCAATTTACCTCAATTGCTTGTGTCAGCAAACAGTAGTGGGCATGTGAGGTGGTCACTTGAATCTGTTCAAAACGCCCTTAGCATTTCTTTGTGGACTCAATACAAATCAAAGAAGCTACAATCTCATTGGAGGGCAGGTGGCAGCCACCAACGAAGTTGCACCAAGTGCTGTCTCTTTCTTTGCAAGGCCTTCTCTGTGAAGCAAGCCCCAGTAACTTGCTTATTCGAAGCAATGCAGAATGCACGACCAGCAAGCAGAAAAAAGACAAAGAACTCCTGATTTCCTCATCTGTATCATTACTGTTCACCCCCAGGAGGGAAAGGCAGGCTGACAGAAATTTTACAAGGGCAGTAACCATGGCTGGTGATTTGCAAGAGTAGTTAGTATTTTTCTCATGCTACAAAAGCAATGGAGTTTGGGTGTGACAGGCGACCACATGTGGCCACCTCTGATTACTTTTATCCTTTGAGGTTTGCTCGTTAGACACCCCCACCCGACTCTTCAACCTGACTGCATCACGGGGCACACAGGAAGCAGGCAGGCGCTCTGTGTCTTCCCTCCCCTTTCCTGACCATCTGCCCATGAGGCCATCTGCTGACTATTCCAGGCTCCCTGGGCCAGGTGTGGGACTCATAAAGATGTCCCTCACCCCACATAGAAGGAACCCACCTGGGTGAATGGGGAGAAGGCCATAGCCACTGCAAAAGTCAGGGTGGCAGCAAGAAGGCCATGCCCTGTGGTGGAGGAGGGAAGGCAGGGAAGGGTTAAAAAGCAGATGGAGGGCCCAAGCATGGGGCAGGTGTGAGGAGTGAAGAGGCACATTTGGGGGCACAGGAGTGCAGAAAACACACTGACAGGGTCTTTCAAGTAAATCAGAGAGAAAACAGCCTTTCTGCATCTGCTGAGCAAAGTGCATTTGATCAGAGGCAAAAATCTCTCTCTGAGCTCAGTGAAGGACTGAATGTGGGAGCTGGGAAGGACTTCCGGGGTCATCTAATGCAAACCCTTCATGGTGTGTGGATGCACAGTTCAAGCACAGAAAAGTGAGGTGACCTGCCCAAGGTCACACAGCAAGTTAGTGTCAGACCAGAACTCCCGACTCCTGGTTGGGGGCATTTCCTCCTGTAGTGATAGACATCACTGACCACTCACTCAGGAAATATTTATTTGTGGCTTACTGACCCTCTGTGACCAATGCAGGGACCTACAGGACCTCCATAGGAACTACACACTGAGGCAGACTGTCACCTTGACTTGGCCTTCCAGGCTCACACCAAGAGGCCCGTGCTCCCAAAGCCCAGGAGTTGTTACTCCACAGCCCGCCCTGGGGAGGGGCAGAAATGGCCGCAGGTGCCAGCGAGTCCTGAACAGCCAACAAAGGGGCAGGCTGGTGCACTAGCCGGGCCCCAGGGTGTGCACGAAGTGTCTGAAGTCAACCTGTGCGGCAGGATAGAAGTCACAAGGCTCATGCTTGGAGGCCCCTGATGCTTCTGACACTGAAGACCAGAACAGGGAGGCCCCATAGGGTGAGTGGGTGACTTAAAATCCAGGGGAACTCCAACTGGGGGGGGGAGGCAGGGCAGCATTCCTCTAGATCAGGCAAGACAAAAAGAAAACAGAGAATCTTCTGGAAAGACCTCAAAGCCACAGGTAAAAAAAAAAAAAACCATCACTCTGAAAAATAACCAGCAAGATAGGTTTTTCTAAAACAGAAATAGCCAAGTTCCTTCTACTCAGACCCTCTTCTGAACCAAACTTGTTAGCTTTTCGTATACGACAGACTCTACATTGACTTTCACTCTTAGATACAATCTATATTTTAAAATACATATCGGAAGGGCCACTGTGCAGCTTGTCCACCTCCTCCAAAACAAAATGACATTGGTCAAAAGGACAACCCGTAGGCACACTGGAATCTGATGGTTCACAAGCAAACTCGTAGCACATGTGCTGTGTTCAGTGAATACGGTTTAGATCCTGCTGAACAAAAAGCACAAAGCCCTCGGTGCAACTTAAGGGGCACCCGGGGAACCCAGCTGTGGGTGCCAGAATTGTCATATCTAAAGGACAGTTATTATCTGTGGGTTCTCCTCCAGGCAGGGCTGCCCAGTTCCTTTTACATCCAACCCAGGCTAGAAATATTCCTCCTCCCATTGGATTTTCATATCCGTGGGACAGAGGTTCCTGTTTCGACATTTCATTGGCTGCACCCCATCCTCATTCTAAAAAGAATTTTACCCTTGGGAATTTTTAAAAAAATCAAAATCAAATACTTAAGAGCAAAGGCTCAAAACTAATAGCCTTGAAGATGGCTCCAAATGCTGTGTTTTCACAACCCAATCACATTTGGGGGCCAAGGAAAACTCTCAAGCAGAGAACACAAGAAGCCATTCCTCTTACCCTACCCAAATGTCCTAGAACCCGATTCCCCAGTTCAGCTGGAGAACTTGCAATTGGACAGAGACTGAGCATAACAAAATAAGAGAAGTGGTTGACACATCCTCACCCCCTTATCTGGTGGATCAAAGCACTACTCCGTTTAGCAGCTTTTGGAAGGAAAGAATCGAACAACACAGACTGATTTTCAAACGACCACAGTTCCTGAGCATCACAAAGGTGACGCGTGAGCCTCTTACTGATCATGGTGGTTCCTCCAGCCAGGGCTGCCTTGGTTCCTTGGAAGAAGTCATCGGCAGACGTCATTCCCTGGTCGGGCATCTGGAAACGCGTATGGACGTCAATTCCTCCGGGGATCACCATCCGGGAATGGGCTTCGATGGTCTTCACCCCTCCTGGCACAATCAGGTTCTCGCCTATTTGCCTAAATAAACAGGGTTGGCGATAAGGGTTGTAAATGAAACGCAGAATCAAATGGGGTCTGACAGCTACTTTCACTAATCTATAAGCCATTCTTCGATACAAGCCATGGGCCTTTCGGATTACTGTTATGACTCGCAACAGAAGCACTATCCACTCCCTACCCCAACTAAGAAGCAAGGCAGAGTATACTGGAAAGCAAAATTTAAATAAGGCATCGGAGGCCCCATTCAAAGAGATTTAGTTACCAAGAAACTCCTAAGATCAAATGATAACCAAGCCCCAAGATATTTATACAAAATGTCACTAAACTTTCTTTACAAAACATACAGTGGGCTGGGCGCGGTGGCTCACGCCTGTAATCCTAGCTCTCTGGGAGGCCGAGGCGGGCGGATCGCTCGAGCTCAGGAGTTCGAAACCAGCCTGAGCAAGAGCGAGACCCTGTCTCTACTATAAAAAATAGAAAGCAATTAATTGGCCAACTAAAAATATATAGAAAAAATGAGCCGGGCATGGTGGCGCATGCCTGTAGTCCCAGCTACTCTGGAGGCTGAGGCAGGAGGATTGCTCGAGACCAGGAGTTTGAGGTTGCTGTGAGCGAGGCTGACGCCACGGCACTCACTCTAGCCCGGCCAACAGAGTGAGACTCTGTCTCAAAAAAAAAAAAAAAAAGAATGTTTAAATGTCTTTAAAGAATAGATACTTTTTACATA